>CAKNXH010057030.1:0-12290 GCA_932178445.1 Andricus quercusramuli
TATTTGAGCCTTGAACGAATTTTAAGATTGTAAACCATCAGATTTGGTCGAGATCAATCATATTGCTGAAGATCAATTGTTATGTGAATCGGGCTTGTTATTTCACTTCTTTTTTTTGTCAACCAGCATTAAATAAATTACCTGTTCTAATTAGTGTAAATGTTGAGTTGTCCATTTATTGGCATTGTTGAACCCTCGTTATTTGCGAACCATGCCCAACTACCGAGTCTGAGCTGACCGTGCGAGAAGCCGGTACACTGCGTTCCTTGGATTTAGTTTAGTCTATTTATTGTTTTTTTCCCTTGTAAGATTTCCGCATTTTTATTTAATTGATTTTGAGGTTTGAATTTTTGTGGATTTAAGTGGCCTCGAACAGGCCTGGCGCTCAACGGAAAATTTAGATTTTTATTAAATTTACGGGAAGCAGTGCCGAAGATATGTAGTAATTTTGATTATTTAACCATAATTAAATTGCAACATTTCATGGCGCCCAACGTGGGGCCCACGCAAAAATAAATAGGGTTCTTTTAGAAAATATAGGATCTTGAATATTGGAAAGTTTTCAGGTTTATTTATGGTCAAATGCAACTATTTAAAATGAAATCTTAACACAATTCTCGTACGCCAAAGTAACAAGACTTTGAATTCTTTTGAAAATAATTCCAAATTTTATACAAATTATTAATGAATTTTTTTTCGAAAAAGAAAAGGAATTCCAAGAGAAAGACCCCCTACCAGAATTTTGAATAACTGAAATTCTGAGGAAGTACCCAATTAACCCCTGACATTTTTGAGAATCTACATCCCCCACAAACCCTGACAATGTTGAGAATGAAATCCTGTTGAGCATTACCAATAATTTACCCAGTACAGAGCCTTAGGAATTCTTAGCTCGTGATTTCAAGTTTGTTTCTTATCTCGTGAATATCAATTAACCATTTGCTATTACGTCATCGCTATTGTGCGCAAGAGTGAATTATATTTAACGTGTTTATTTACCGACTTTGATTAAACTTGAGCATAATGAGTGACCATAATAACAGACCTGATTCGTGGATCTACCCACTGAATCAAGAGGATTTGATTTCGGAACTAGTAAATAGGGACTTGCCGACCGATGGTATTGTTCTCATCGTACGCGAAAGACTCGTTAGATTTGAACGCGCTTTTAGAGGTGAAATCGAGTACGTTGATCCCGCGTTAGAGTTAGAACAGTCTGACGGGTTGACGCTAGACGATTCACAAGCATCTTGCTTATTAGAAACCGAAAAGACAAAAGATTTGGAAGAAGCACTAGGAGGACTCGAATATCTTAGGATTCAGAGTATTGTTAGGCCAGTCGAGCCCACGGTTCGAAGTGAAAACGCGAATTCTCTAGAATCATCGAATACTAAAGTCGCGAATAAATCTAGTAAAGAATTTAGTAGGAATATAGAGACAACGGTGGCTCCTGGGGATAGTCCGGGAGATCGAGTTCCTTGCTTAGATCAGCGAGGGGGAATAATAAGCAAATCTTTTATACAAGCTCAGAGACCAGACTCGAGGTCTAAGGTTGCATCCGAACCAAGGTACACTACTGAGAGAGGTGTTGGGCCGGATCATCATATTTTTGATCGTCGTGATGATGCTCGCGATAACCGTAGGAACGATCGTAGTCGAGACCATTTATATTCGGATCCGCGAATTGTGACTAACGATACCCACCCCTTAATTAACCGAGGTCGAGATAGCCCAAATGTTAACAGGAACGGTAGGAGTCGTCACACCGAATATTCCGATGACGAATTTTTTGGAAATGAGCGGGGCTATGGTAGAAAAGAGACTAGGTGTCACTCTAGCACCGACCCCTTGTCGAGACACTCGCGTGCTCATAATTATCCAGAACCCCTAGAGGATAGGTATGAAGACTACCACCCTTCGTCTCACGATCCATACTATCGTGAAAGAAACATTCAGAATCGTAGGAGTCGTTATTCTGATAGGGTTGATTTTGATTTCGAATCACGAAGATTTCCCGAGAATAGTCATCGGCCCACATTTGATAATTATACTGAAAGTCAACCATCGAGGAGAGGTGGTGTAGGACCATATAGGGACAACGATCGGTTATTCTATGATGATTTGCGTCGTGAAACTGACACCCCTTCAAGATATAGAGAGCCTAGTCCGCCTCTTAGATTTTCAGATTTCGAATTTCCAACTCATGGTCAGAGACCCCTACTCCATAGTACTGCCTTTCGACCGAGTCGTCCCCATGTGACGTTTGATCCCTCTATAGAGTGACCCTTTGATAATCCAAATTTTAGGCGAAACTCCAACTATTCTCAAGCTTACTCTAGGCGCGATCTTATTCCTCCTAGTCCAGCAGCGACATATGATATGATGCGAAAGTGGAATCTGAAATTCTCAGGTTCACGGGAAGAAGATGCCGAAAATTATCTCACCCGTCTTATTGAGGGTAGGTCAATTTGCCCAGTAAACGATGCGGTGTTATTACGGTTGCTCCCATTCTTCTTGTCAGGTATTGCGTTGAATTGGTACAGAAGCATGCAGTCAAATTGGCATACTTTTGAGCAGTTTGCATCCGCTTTTCGCTCAAGGTTCGCTGATTCCGATATTTAATTCGAGTTGCGACAAGAAGTCCACCGAAGGACTCAAGGTGAACGAGAATCGGTAGCCGATTATCTCACTTGTATGTTAGCCATGTATGATAGATTAGATCCTCCCTTTACCGAGTCTGAAGAAATTAGTTTTGCACATCGCAACCTTTTACCACGCCTTCAACTGACGATTCCACGTCACCAAATACATAGTTTTGCTCAATTAGAACAGTTAGCTGTCGCATCTGAAAAGAGTTATAGGGTAGCTAGATCTTACAAGCCTCCCCCAACTCCTGATCGGTCTCTTTTACCTGATCTGGCTTATCGTGAAAGTAGGGGTAAAAATCAGGACAGGCCGAGAGAAAAGATCAACATGTTAGAAGAGCAACCTGAAACTAGTGTTAATTTGGAAGAGATGATCGAGAATATTTTCCTGTCGAAAGATCTAGGTCCCAAAGTCACCCCGAAACCTAAGGAGAAGCCCAATGCCCCTTCAAGTAGAAATACGCCCCCTAGAGACCCCAGGTCTAATATATCAAATCTTTTGAACGCTTCAAACCCTTTTCTACCCCAAAATCTCCCGAAAATAATCCCAGTCAAGAAAATAGCCCTCTAATATTATCTTGTTGGAACTGTAAGAAAACAGGACATCGTTTTCTGATTGTTTAGAACCAACGAATATTTTCTGTTATCTTTGCGGTAAAAAGGATGTTACGCGCCCCTCGTGCCCAAATTGTGCGGGAAACGAGACAGGGTGACGTTAAATGGGCCTGAGATGCCTCCCACATTACCCCTTAGGTCCGAAAATGAATTTTTCTGTAAAGATTTGTATCCCTTAGCTAATACCGACCAGGGTAATGAGGAAGACGTAGCAGATCTATGTGACATTTACGAGTTTGCAAATTACAGTCTCAAAATAGATCTCATCCAAACCAATGGAGAAATTTCCCCCCCTTAAGTTCATGAATCCCATTTCAGCTTAGAATATCCTACTGTTCTGGATCCCTTCTTAGACCAGGTCGAGCAATCGAACAATCCTTCAGAAAATAACAACCCTTTTGAATCTAACCCTGTCGAGAAATTATCGTGTGATCCCTTACCCCTTTCGGTAAATCGGTCAAGTCAAGATAACGAGTTAAATTCAGAGAATATTACAAATAAATTTTCCGTCATCCCCATATTTAATTTATCCGAATTACCATATCATCCGACACCCTTATGCACGCCCGAACCTTTAATGTTTGTGACCCTAAGGATTATGGGTAACCCAGTTAAGGCTTTAGCAGACAATGGCGCTTCGCATTCGTTCATAGGTGCTGAGGGCATGAAGATTGTCGAGAATTTAAGTTTAAAGATCGAGAAAAGTCACGGATTAGTACAAATGGCGAATAGTCAGGTCGAGTTAGTATCGCAAGAAGTCATCATCCCAGTAGAGTTTAAAAATAAAGCCCGGCAAATGCGGATATGCATATTATCGTCCCTTCCAGTTGCATTCACCATAGGTTTAGATTTCCTAAAAATGTTCCGTATTCAAGTAGACTTCGAAGATAGAACTTGGTAGTATAAAGACGATCCGCTTAGAATTTTCAATTTCGAAGTAGAGGAATGGTTGGGAGATAAATGTTGTGGGTTACGTGAACTGACTAGTAGTCAAGCAGAAATTCTCAAGGAATTCCTTGGGAAAGAGTTACCGGAAGATACTGGTAAACCAGGTCTAACTACACTGACGGAACATGTGATTGATGTAGGTAATCATAGTCCAACCAAACAGCGCCACTACTTAGTTTCACCCAAAGTTACGAAACATACCGTCCGCGAAGTCGATGCCATGTTGGCTGACGGTATCAAGAATCCCATCCTGTGGTCAATCCATCCCCTCAAGAATCCCGTCAAGAAACCCATCCTGCGGCCAATCCATTCCATCAAGAATTCAGTCAAGTTCGCCCATCTCCATCCCATCAAGAATCCAGTCAAGCTCGCCCATCTCCATCCCATCAAGAATCCAGTCAAGCTCGCCCATCTCCATCCCGTCAAGAATCCAGTGAAGTTCGCCCATCTCCATCCCGTCAAGAATCCAGTCAAACTCGCCCATCCCCATTCCGTCAAGAATCCCGTCGAGTAATCCCCACGTCTCCTTATCCCAGAGGAGCATCAGTAAACCCGAAACCCACAACCAGTCGTGGTCCTCCTTCTCTTCTGGATCTGAAGATCGGACAGCCACTGTACAAGCCAGAGATCACCAAACCTTTCCGGGAGGGATGCTGGAATTGCGGCGACCCAGCCCACGACTACCTGCAGTGTGAACTCAAAACGCTTAGGGTGTTTTGCTTCCGGTGTGGAATACCCGGGTATACGGTCGTGACATGCCCAAACTGCAGTGAAGAATACCAACAAAAAGGGCCGTATACTGCCAGGAGGCAAAATAAGCATGTTCCACCCGGGATGTTAGTCGGTTATATGGTCGTCGAGGAAGAAGAAGATGGAGACGATGGCGGAGTTAACACCGAGAACTAAAACGTCAGCTTCAATCCCCGTTAAGACAGTACCCTATTCTCTAATGCCCTTTCGTTCCACCTCAAGTATTGTAAGACCGTTTTGTCAAGTTTCTTCCCCATCCCGGTCAAGAATTTCTTTGTCATCTACTAGATTTCTTTAAGTCGATTTCCTTTCCCCCCTATTTAGCAATAACTTAATGTATTCTCATTACCATTATTATTTTTTGTTCTCACTTGATTACTGAAAATTACAACTTAAGTAAATCCTTTTGTTTTCCGCTATATCTTTCTATATTTTTCTGTACATGGTACATACCGTTTTGAATAAACTAAGTTTAGGTTCCGTAATTCTTTGCAATATTATTGTAGATATCGTACCTTATATATTCCGATAGTAACTAGCTTTGTTTTGAAATATTGGACAATGCATGATTACCAATATTATAAGGTCCAGTCATGGAGCTCCGTGCAGATTTAAGATTTGCCAATGGTACCTTTTGCTTATATAGAGAGGCCTTATTCTAAGTAATCTGATAGAGTCAATTTCAAGTCAAGTAAAATTATTGATGTGTACTCCTGAGTGCTACTCCGTATCATACACCTGGTTTTAGCATAACTAGCAGTTTGTTCCTTTTGTTTGTTCTTGTTCCGGTTCCACTTACTAAATTTCTTTCATTTATTAACCTTTCGAGCTCCAATTTTCTTTTGTGTCATGATTTTGGAGTACAAACACAAGTAATATTTTAAAGTTTAACGTTAGATTCATTCAAGTAACTCACCTTCGGTTAAAGACCGGTTCGGTCCTTTCCGGGGAGAGGGGAGTTGTGACGTTGCAAAATTCTTGCAACGCACAAATTCTAATTAATAAATTTTTATTTGACAATTTAAAGATTTTCTGTAAATTCAGAGATTTAATTTTGTAAGGTCAGAAATTACGGCTGCGGTACGGAAACTCCATGACTAGGGCTAGATTTAAGATTTATGATTTTAAGGACTTATTCTGTTCGTTTCTTTTATTTTTTTGTAACGGATTCGGACTCGTCGAGACATCGAGAGACATCGAGGGACATCGAGGGACTTCTTTCGACTTCGAGACTCAAATGGGACGCCACTTGAGACTTTTAGAACAGCGAGATTCCACCGACACACACTTCAGGCAGTTTGAATTCTCCCGCCTTTTCCATCTACTATCGTCTGCCAGACTCAAAGGAGCTGTGGATCCTCATCTGCAAGGATTCATGTTAGGATGCCGGCCAGTTTTGAAGCAACGCTACAAGTTGCGGAAAATCCGGAACGACTCATTTACCTGGCGTAGAACCTTTTTGGAAACTTCATGATGAGAAATTTCTTAATCAATTCCCAACATGACTAGGGAATCTCAATGCGCGATGCCCTCTTCACGTCGGCTGATACCAATTGGTACCGAACCAAATCCTGCTCTGATCAGCCAGGGTAATTTCGGGCTCCAGGAGGTGATCTAATGGGTGAATTGGAGAGTAAGGATGTCGAAATAACAACACTCGATCAATCCTGGCGACAATAGAGGGAAGGAAGGATGAAAACCGAAAATAACAGGGTACCGAGCTCCACTTATTCATACAGCCCTGGAATGTAAACCCTGCACCCCGTCTCCGCAGCGGCCTTACCACCAATAGGAACGCCGGAAAGAAGGAGGAGAAGGAACGCCGAGACCGAGTCCCGTACCGTTGCCGCTACGTTCGCTCTTCTCTGCTAACTGCAGCCGCGAAAAGTCAAGCTTTTGTTTTTCTCCCGTGTCGAGTCACGCTGTAATTTTCTCGTGCCAGTAAAGCAGCATTTTCTGGAAGAATATTAAAGACGTACCTCACAGCTCCTCATCCCCAGCATCAGGAAGCTCATCGTCGACGTTCCAAAATACTACAAGTAAGGCCAACTCTTGAATTTTGAGCAAAAGGAAACTTCGCTCGACACGTGGTCATTAATAATGGAATTTTGGAATTTTGATATACTTTTGTAAAAAGGGCGTTACCCACGGTCGAGACGGAGGTTCTTTAACTGGGCCTTTTTCCTTGTTATACAATCATTTTAGTGAAGTGTTCATAAATAAGATATTTGAAATGTGTCTCCCGAATGTGAATTTTATGTGTAATTTTTCGGAACTGAGCCCCCAGTCGAGTGTTGCCATATAAAGTTTGTCCCCGTTGAGCATTTTAAATAACATTCACATAGCCACGTAACGGAACCCCCAGGTTGAGTTGTGCCCCGAAACCCAGTTTTCGTTAATCATGAGTGAGCATCTTCTTTTGTGTTAACTTGGTATTGTGTAATTATTCGGAATTGTGCCCCAGTCGAGTTTTGCTATAATTTTTCTAATGTTGAGAAATATCACAACGAGTCCCATTCAACTGCCACTCAGTCTAGAGCTTCCCCTTACCCCACCCCCTTTATTGTGAGAAAAATTTATGGACTTTGAACGTCGAAAATTGTGGGTGAATTTCAAATATGTTGTTGATAAATTTCGAATATAATTGTGTACTTTTCCATGTGTATTATTGATTTAAAGTAGAATGGTTCAATTTTCATGAACGATTTTGGTTAACTTGATTTTGAAAGTTTACTTTTCGTGTATGACACCTTGGTAATAACATTTAAGTAATTAGGCTATTGTAATTGATCGTCTTTTAAATGAATTTCAAGTCAGTAGGATTAGGCGAGCTAAGAGCAAATTCTTTTTTTTTTGTAAAATGTGAAGGTTAGGGATCATATGGGATTAATTGTTTGATTTATCGCTGGTTTTCGGGAATCTAGGTTATGTAGAGTTTTGTATTAGTGCAGAGTCTAGATAGAGTTTCGAATTCAGTTACTACTAAAGGAATAAATTAGGCTACGATTAGTCATGGGTCGTTACTAATTTAGTGACGTTAGGCGGTAATCAATTTTGAGGTTAGGTTGTGTTTATGACTAGATTTCCGAAATCAGGGTTAAGAATTATATCTGGTTTGGACTTTAATGAAAGAATCGAGTTAGATTATTATAAAATTCTGTGAATAGTTGTTTTGAGCCTAGTTAAAGAGGATTAAATTGAGTTTTTCTAGAAAGTTCGCTTAGCTCGATCCTAAGTCGTCATTTAGAGAGATTATTTCCTTTCACTGAAATTGCCTAGCATGGAGTTCCGGGCCGAGAAGCCTAACCACTCAAGGTTAGTTTAGGTCGAGTATTTTAGGTTAGGATTTAAGATTTTTCCTTATTGTGAACATGTCGAGAAAATTACTATTTGAGCCTTGAACGAATTTTAAGATTGTAAACCATCAGATTTGGTCGAGATCAATCATATTGCTGAAGATCAATTGTTATGTGAATCGGGCTTGTTATTTCACTTCTTTTTTTTGTCAACCAGCATTAAATAAATTACCTGTTCTAATTAGTGTAAATGTTGAGTTGTCCATTTATTGGCATTGTTGAACCCTCGTTATTTGCGAACCATGCCCAACTACCGAGTCTGAGCTGACCGTGCGAGAAGCCGGTACACTGCGTTCCTTGGATTTAGTTTAGTCTATTTATTGTTTTTTTCCCTTGTAAGATTTCCGCATTTTTATTTAATTGATTTTGAGGTTTGAATTTTTGTGGATTTAAGTGGCCTCGAACAGGCCTGGCGCTCAACGGAAAATTTAGATTTTTATTAAATTTACGGGAAGCAGTGCCGAAGATATGTAGTAATTTTGATTATTTAACCATAATTAAATTGCAACATTTCATGGCGCCCAACGTGGGGCCCACGCAAAAATAAATAGGGTTCTTTTAGAAAATATAGGATCTTGAATATTGGAAAGTTTTCAGGTTTATTTATGGTCAAATGCAACTATTTAAAATGAAATCTTAACACAATTCTCGTACGCCAAAGTAACAAGACTTTGAATTCTTTTGAAAATAATTCCAAATTTTATACAAATTATTAATGAATTTTTTTTCGAAAAAGAAAAGGAATTCCAAGAGAAAGACCCCCTACCAGAATTTTGAATAACTGAAATTCTGAGGAAGTACCCAATTAACCCCTGACATTTTTGAGAATCTACATCCCCCACAAACCCTGACAATGTTGAGAATGAAATCCTGTTGAGCATTACCAATAATTTACCCAGTACAGAGCCTTAGGAATTCTTAGCTCGTGATTTCAAGTTTGTTTCTTATCTCGTGAATATCAATTAACCATTTGCTATTACGTCATCGCTATTGTGCGCAAGAGTGAATTATATTTAACGTGTTTATTTACCGACTTTGATTAAACTTGAGCATAATGAGTGACCATAATAACAGACCTGATTCGTGGATCTACCCACTGAATCAAGAGGATTTGATTTCGGAACTAGTAAATAGGGACTTGCCGACCGATGGTATTGTTCTCATCGTACGCGAAAGACTCGTTAGATTTGAACGCGCTTTTAGAGGTGAAATCGAGTACGTTGATCCCGCGTTAGAGTTAGAACAGTCTGACGGGTTGACGCTAGACGATTCACAAGCATCTTGCTTATTAGAAACCGAAAAGACAAAAGATTTGGAAGAAGCACTAGGAGGACTCGAATATCTTAGGATTCAGAGTATTGTTAGGCCAGTCGAGCCCACGGTTCGAAGTGAAAACGCGAATTCTCTAGAATCATCGAATACTAAAGTCGCGAATAAATCTAGTAAAGAATTTAGTAGGAATATAGAGACAACGGTGGCTCCTGGGGATAGTCCGGGAGATCGAGTTCCTTGCTTAGATCAGCGAGGGGGAATAATAAGCAAATCTTTTATACAAGCTCAGAGACCAGACTCGAGGTCTAAGGTTGCATCCGAACCAAGGTACACTACTGAGAGAGGTGTTGGGCCGGATCATCATATTTTTGATCGTCGTGATGATGCTCGCGATAACCGTAGGAACGATCGTAGTCGAGACCATTTATATTCGGATCCGCGAATTGTGACTAACGATACCCACCCCTTAATTAACCGAGGTCGAGATAGCCCAAATGTTAACAGGAACGGTAGGAGTCGTCACACCGAATATTCCGATGACGAATTTTTTGGAAATGAGCGGGGCTATGGTAGAAAAGAGACTAGGTGTCACTCTAGCACCGACCCCTTGTCGAGACACTCGCGTGCTCATAATTATCCAGAACCCCTAGAGGATAGGTATGAAGACTACCACCCTTCGTCTCACGATCCATACTATCGTGAAAGAAACATTCAGAATCGTAGGAGTCGTTATTCTGATAGGGTTGATTTTGATTTCGAATCACGAAGATTTCCCGAGAATAGTCATCGGCCCACATTTGATAATTATACTGAAAGTCAACCATCGAGGAGAGGTGGTGTAGGACCATATAGGGACAACGATCGGTTATTCTATGATGATTTGCGTCGTGAAACTGACACCCCTTCAAGATATAGAGAGCCTAGTCCGCCTCTTAGATTTTCAGATTTCGAATTTCCAACTCATGGTCAGAGACCCCTACTCCATAGTACTGCCTTTCGACCGAGTCGTCCCCATGTGACGTTTGATCCCTCTATAGAGTGACCCTTTGATAATCCAAATTTTAGGCGAAACTCCAACTATTCTCAAGCTTACTCTAGGCGCGATCTTATTCCTCCTAGTCCAGCAGCGACATATGATATGATGCGAAAGTGGAATCTGAAATTCTCAGGTTCACGGGAAGAAGATGCCGAAAATTATCTCACCCGTCTTATTGAGGGTAGGTCAATTTGCCCAGTAAACGATGCGGTGTTATTACGGTTGCTCCCATTCTTCTTGTCAGGTATTGCGTTGAATTGGTACAGAAGCATGCAGTCAAATTGGCATACTTTTGAGCAGTTTGCATCCGCTTTTCGCTCAAGGTTCGCTGATTCCGATATTTAATTCGAGTTGCGACAAGAAGTCCACCGAAGGACTCAAGGTGAACGAGAATCGGTAGCCGATTATCTCACTTGTATGTTAGCCATGTATGATAGATTAGATCCTCCCTTTACCGAGTCTGAAGAAATTAGTTTTGCACATCGCAACCTTTTACCACGCCTTCAACTGACGATTCCACGTCACCAAATACATAGTTTTGCTCAATTAGAACAGTTAGCTGTCGCATCTGAAAAGAGTTATAGGGTAGCTAGATCTTACAAGCCTCCCCCAACTCCTGATCGGTCTCTTTTACCTGATCTGGCTTATCGTGAAAGTAGGGGTAAAAATCAGGACAGGCCGAGAGAAAAGATCAACATGTTAGAAGAGCAACCTGAAACTAGTGTTAATTTGGAAGAGATGATCGAGAATATTTTCCTGTCGAAAGATCTAGGTCCCAAAGTCACCCCGAAACCTAAGGAGAAGCCCAATGCCCCTTCAAGTAGAAATACGCCCCCTAGAGACCCCAGGTCTAATATATCAAATCTTTTGAACGCTTCAAACCCTTTTCTACCCCAAAATCTCCCGAAAATAATCCCAGTCAAGAAAATAGCCCTCTAATATTATCTTGTTGGAACTGTAAGAAAACAGGACATCGTTTTCTGATTGTTTAGAACCAACGAATATTTTCTGTTATCTTTGCGGTAAAAAGGATGTTACGCGCCCCTCGTGCCCAAATTGTGCGGGAAACGAGACAGGGTGACGTTAAATGGGCCTGAGATGCCTCCCACATTACCCCTTAGGTCCGAAAATGAATTTTTCTGTAAAGATTTGTATCCCTTAGCTAATACCGACCAGGGTAATGAGGAAGACGTAGCAGATCTATGTGACATTTACGAGTTTGCAAATTACAGTCTCAAAATAGATCTCATCCAAACCAATGGAGAAATTTCCCCCCCTTAAGTTCATGAATCCCATTTCAGCTTAGAATATCCTACTGTTCTGGATCCCTTCTTAGACCAGGTCGAGCAATCGAACAATCCTTCAGAAAATAACAACCCTTTTGAATCTAACCCTGTCGAGAAATTATCGTGTGATCCCTTACCCCTTTCGGTAAATCGGTCAAGTCAAGATAACGAGTTAAATTCAGAGAATATTACAAATAAATTTTCCGTCATCCCCATATTTAATTTATCCGAATTACCATATCATCCGACACCCTTATGCACGCCCGAACCTTTAATGTTTGTGACCCTAAGGATTATGGGTAACCCAGTTAAGGCTTTAGCAGACAATGGCGCTTCGCATTCGTTCATAGGTGCTGAGGGCATGAAGATTGTCGAGAATTTA
>CAKNXH010057032.1:0-57656 GCA_932178445.1 Andricus quercusramuli
TTTCACGGAGTGGCGCAACCCTTTCGGAAATGACCCTTTTGGTTGCAATTACGGCAATTTATTTTGTTCAGATCTCAAGTGGGTGTGACAGGACCAGTGGACCATTGAGGACCGGTGCCCTTTGCGTTTCCGGTCTTTTGGTTAGGGTTGGGCTTTTGATTGTTGAACTTTACTGGTTCTGCGGTAGATAGGACCGCGACCCCATTTTCAGCTCCTTTCACACCAGATGAATCGTTCTTTTTCGATGCATCGTTCTTTTTCTTCTTGATATGCAAAAGGAATAGGTTACATTTTTCTTACAACTGTTTTATGAGGCTTTACTGTAATTTTAGATGCAAAAGTGTCAGCACTATTAGTTTTAGGTGTGAAAAGTTTTTGAAGTTTAGACTTCATTATTACGAAAACCTCCCTTTCATCATCGTCAAATCCCATAATTCCAGCTACAATCGCCAAGACATCATTCAAGAAACTATCTGTTTCAGATGAATTTTCCTCACGACTTTTTTGTAACATGTTTAATTGAGTAAGAAATTTATTCTCTTCACAATTCTCTAGATCAAGATCTTTTTCGTATAGCAAATTCGTGCAGACAAATTCGATAGGAGAAAATGCTTCTATAATTTTCTCTTCGTAATCATCGCTAACGTTACTAAAATTTACATTGATAGAATTCGTTTCTTGGCTACTATGGATGGCAGGTTTATCACGAAATATTATATTATTACAAAATGAATTTTCCAACATTCAGAAATATTTACATTGTCGCCCGCACAAGTACTTACAATTTAAATTCATAACTTTAAAAAAAAATCTTCTTTCCCACGGCGTTTTTCATCACTTTAGAATAATCTATAATTAAGCTTTAAAATTAATATAAGGAATCGCAATTGTGAGGTTTAAGCTTATAATCCTACATTAATGTAATTTCTTATACGCTTGATAATAAAATAGCTGCGATAGGAATTCCAGCAGGGTAACGACGAGGCTTAGAGGCAAATTCGCTCTCCCCACGATCTAACCCAATCACGGCTTCGCGTAAGTAGAAGTTCGCGTTTCGCGTGAACACGAAAGTAGCCCCCTCTCACTTATCACGGATTGGTACGCTCGATCCATCGATAAAGCCTCTACGTCGCGAATAATCACCACAAATTTGCACGCTGCCTCCTCGACGATTAAGCATAAATGTAGGCCAAAACTTCACCGAAAAAAACACGCGATCGTAGATCACTGACCTGTACGTCTCGCTGCCGGAAAAAATCTTTGATAAGCTCGCATCGTGGAACGGGTGACGTGCATAGTAACTTCGAGCTACCTCGTCTTGCCTCGACGGAGTTTCTGTCAGCCGAATCGAAGCTAACGACACAGTTTTTTTTATTCCACGCAACCCGGTCCCATTATCGAGGCGCTATTCAAAAAAAAGACTTGTCATCAAACATGTTACTTTTCTTTCAGACTTTATCACACTTCGCAGTCTCCGAAATAGGCAATTGAGTTCTAATTCGGAACCTCAGTTAGTGAGTTTCTAGCGAGAATCGAAATCGAGTTCTCACTCTGAACCTCAACCAGGGAGTTTCCTACCAGAACCAAAACTTCGAGTCCTACACATGAGCCCGACAAAGGAGTTTCCATCCAGGACCGAAATCTTATGCCGAATGTGCTGACGCGACCACATATCTTTCAAAAATTTGTTTTTTTTCCTTGTGTGTGTCTTTTCCAGATTCACACCTATATGGAGGATCAATTTCCTAAGAAGAGAAGGTGCCGGCCCAACCTACGCAAGAGACTTTCATTAAAATATCGGGCTACTCACGCCTCCGAGAAAAGAAAGGACAAAGAACCGGGGACATCCGCTGCTCTAGATTACAGTGTGGATCGTGAGGTCAGTGCAAAGTGTGTAGTGAACGATAGTGTCCGGGATCCCCTCTCACTCGCCGCGCTCGAATGCCACAGTGCTAGCCTTTCTCGTGCATAGAAGCCAACCACGCACCGTCGAACGATACTACGCCAACGACAAGTGTCACGAACTTTCTTCCCGCAACCACGCTTTCGGTTTGTGATTCCCAATACTTGACTGAGTCTACACGCGTGATCCCATCGCCGATTTTCTCGGTTCCCTGCAACGTGCCAGGTTGTCACAATTATGGCACACCTTTGAACATTAATCCTTCCTCCTGCTGCCCACCGATTTTTCTCTGTTATACCATCGTCGAGTGTCCCCTTTGTGACGGGGTATTCAAGTGTGCGATTCGCAGTGGTTGATAGGTGGGAAAAGTGACTCATGTCCGAGACAAGACTCGTGTAGCCCGCAAACGGCCCAGTCTTTGGAAGCAAATTAACGCCCAAAGACGAAACGCGTTGATTACAAAATCTCTCACACCCCCGTGGATTCACGTTAGTATTCCCGAAACTTATCGTAAGAACTACAAACATCGAAACGATCTACGTGTGTCGTTTTTAAACCCACAGAGTGTGCGTGGCGATGCAGACGTTTCTGTCGACGTGACTCACTCACGCACAGCCTCACGTGACCCGAGTGAATCACCACCGTATCCGCTCAGTCCGAATGCACTAGCCATCGAGTCCCTCGACGATCTAGCGGAATATCTCTGCCGCGAAACTTCCCGTATAAAGGCGAGTGAGACGATTGGGTACTCGCTTGATTTACTGCATAACGACGAACCGAGACCTTCCGGAAGCGTCGAAGCCTACGATCCCGAGTTCCCAGGCTACAATTCCTCCCCTCTTAGAGATCTGCAATCAACAAAAACGTCCGACACTTCCGAATCCGAGAAGGAAGTTCTCAGCATCTGTGCCTCACCGATCAGAGTCACGCCGGAAAGGGAAGGACCGCGAGTCACTGAAAACGTCCGACATATGCCCCCGGTGTATTTTTTGTCTTCCGACAATCGACCATTCCAGCACGAAGTAGGCCTCGGTGCAAATCGACTCTCGCCACTACTCGGAAGGAAGCTGCGTTCCATTGTCGTGAAACCAGAGAGAACAAACGTCCAGGTCGAAGCATCTGAATCAAAATGCAGAAGAAAGAGTAGATGGGGACCGATACCATAGAGGTTTCACTCTTCTACAAAAGATTGCAGTAGGGACCCGATTTCATGGGAGTCCCTCTTATAAAGTGTAACTTATTTTCAGATCAAAAGGGACCTGATGTCATGAGAGTCCCTCCTATCAGTAGTATCTTATTTTCAGATCAGAAGGGACTCAATTTCATGGAAGTCTCCTAGTTTCAGATTAAACAACAGAACCAATCATTTCCAAGAACTACAGATCGAGAGAGTCCTGACATAACTAGAAAACTAGATTGATATTTACGGTCACCAATTACAATTTCATAAAGAATTTTTTTTATTGTGGTATGCTTTTTCCAATAGCTGTTAATAATACAATATAAGAAACTTACAATTCAACGAACTTTCCATGTAAAAGCAAATATTTATGAAATTCGTCTGATATTGCAGTCACCTGGCTGCCCGTATCAATTAATGCTGGTGTAGGTACGGAAAAAAATATACTATCATTCGAGGGCATAACAGAATCTTTACGTAATTTTTTTTTATACCTGGATTATCTACTAGTGTATTATTCTTCGAATTAATTAAAAGGGTGATGTGAATTTTGAAAAATGAAAAAACATTTTTTAACCATTTTTTTACGCAGTGTTTCTTTATTTTCTCCGTAAAATAACATCCAGATAGAATATTAAACACAATAATGTGGGTACTTCTGAACACATTGTTCAGATTTTTCTCCGTGTGCTCGTGTGAACGATAAACTATAAAAATACAGATAAGATAAAAAGATTGGAGTAATTTAGTGCCGCTTACAATACAACACTCTGAGCGGAGAATGCCGAATTTATGAATAATTCAAGAAATTTTAAATTAGAAAATACAAGAAGATACAAGTATCACAATATTGTGTTCCAGTATAAAAATAATTGAACATGGAAAAAACCTGGGCCATTGGTTATTTGTTTCATACAGTACATTTTCACACCGGAATGCACCCAAAAATTATGTTTGGAATCAGATTTAACGAACACTTTTTTTTTAAATGAGCCTCCTCATACATCTATTACTGTCCATGTTTTGACTATGTGCGTAACCCATACAGCTACATTCTACATATGTAACATCTGTTACTTGAAAAATCGAACTGTATCAGCAGATTTGATGAAAATCCTATCTCATGCATTCAAAATGTACTTTTCTAGCATCAGATTTTCATTAAAATTCTATCAAGTCTTATTAATACAAGCCTTGTATCAAATTCTATATGTTTCGGAGTCTATGCTGTTCCTAGAAAATACTATTAGCTGAACAGTCGTATACATTTCCATGAACAATTTCTCATTGAAACTATATGAAATCTTTTTGGGACAAATATTTATCAAATCCTGTGCTTTTGAATTTTGGATATTTCTATCAATTCCTATCTATCGAGAACTCTTATAGTTCCACATAAATATTTTATCACTAAATGTCTATCAAATCTAGCACATGAATTTTATCAAGTACTTTTATCAGATACGCAGAACTTTTTATAAAATTCTTTCCGCCGTAAAAACTTATTCTTTCTTATAAACATTTTCTTCATGCATAAGATTTGACAAAGTTTGAATGACAATATTTTGGTAGCAATGTGTATGACTTCTCGATGAGTAGAATTAGATAATAATTTTCTAGGATTTGGAAAATAGGGTTCGATGCATGTATGGTGCGGATAAGGTTTAGCAGAGATCCAATAAAAACTGCTGATAGAAAAAGTAGAAGATTTTACCGCAGATGGAATTTGATAAATGTTTCCGAGATTTCGAGAAGTAGCATTTAGTACAGTTTCCATGGGAAAACGTTACGTGACAAGTATGTGAGCTTTCTCAAGGGATAGAGTTATAGATAAAAACTTCCCAGATTCAGGAACATAGGACGCGATACAAGTCTTGTGCGCTTTGGGCTTGCATTTTAAAGCAATTCTATACCAAAAAACGTATACAAATGTATAAAAATTATTGAAACTCTGAAAGATTTCGTTTTGATGGAAATCAATAGCATTTTCATCCAAGCATTTGATGGAAATTGATGACCTTTTTAGCGGCACACCGTGGGACCCTTCTGATAAAGATGGCTATTCAGTTTGGTACACCTTCTATCAAAAGCGTTTGATAGAAAATTAAAGACAATTGCTAAGATTGCGGATACAGAACGTGAATTGATTACTATTAATTTCTTTTATCAAATACTCTCAAACTTTTTCAGGAGGATAGAACACATTCTTAGTTTATTTAGTTGTGTGAATGACGCACGTTGTCAATACACTTAACTTGAATTACTATTCTATATAGCCAGGACGCCTATTTCTTCTATCAAAAGAATGGAAAAATCGACCATTCAGAGAATCGTCCTCCGGTATCTGTACAATTTCATTAACAACGTTGTCATGCAAGTGTAATTTAACTCTTACGTGGGCAAGCTCTTCCGTCGTCCTGGGAATAGGAACCACGAATGGAAACAAATTTCCAGCTAGGACTAATCCAATTACGTACTCATGATTCTCATCTAATCCTACTTCGCAAAGGTCTGGTCTTAATGTGTAGGCACGACCTGGATTTAATAAGCTTTCATATTGGCGAACGGGGATTGGAATGGGAGGATAAATCATAGAATTTCTACGTCGCCAAAGTAATTCTGAAAAAGTGAAGTGTAATAATAAAATTGATGATTGTATTAGCTATTAAATTATTGTATTCATTATTTAATTACTTCAACAAAACATAGTTACCTATTCGGGACTATTGACCCCCCCCCCCCCTCCCCATATTATGTAATTTTAACCAACTAAATTTTTTACACATTTCGGCGACCCCAAAAACACTTGAAAAGTGAATTGCAATAGTAAAAACTATGTTTTTGTATGAATCAGATCAAAAATGAGAGATTAAGTTCAGCAGTTTTTTTCTTGTGGCGGCCATTGTTGGTCCGCCATTTTGAAAATCATGAAGTACCATACGGTACTAACAAGTGGAAGCTTCGACGAAAATTTTAAGCCCTATAGGGTCCATTTATCTCAAGAGTTAAAGTTTGAGGGGGGGATGTGGCTGATTTCACGGATAATGCCTCATACATAAATTTTCTTTAGTTGAATTAGTAGAAGTTTAGTAATAGTTAGTCAAATTTTACTCATTCATAGATTTATAGAGCACTCTGCGTTGGGATAAAAAGAATTATTTTATCTGGAACGATTCCGAGTAGGAATTATAGATATTATTATATTTACCAACAGAATTAGTCAAAATAGCTAAGGTGAAACAGAGGATACCGATCACTGTCCTCATTATCTTGAAATAATGAAAATCTACTGGCGAAAAATTTTCATAAGAGCGTAACTAATGTATATTCTTCATTATTTTTCAAGATATATATATATATACCAATCGCTATCTTATTTGCTATTCCAAAGTCTGTTTCATTTTTGCAAAATATTACATAAGTAAATTAATACAATGTGGAGGAATCAGGACGAGTTATTACGCAATGAAAAAATCTTTATTTGTTGACACACGTGATAAAACTTTATTTTTCGTTCGAAAGAAAAAAATTAAATACATGTACAATTGTACATATAGTAAACTATTTATTATTAGCAAGAATACACAGAAAAAACTGGGATTCTTCAGCCGTTGCGGGGGAATAGAAAAAAATAGTTTTTTGGGCAATTGTTCAAATTTAGGGTTTGAAATCACTCCTTCTATATTTTTGAGTTTTTTACACTTTCATGAGCTACAAAATGTGCTTTACTTACTTTTTTTATGCAAAATTGTCGTAACTGATGCTGTGTGACAATATTAGCTTAAGCTGTAAAAACACTTATTCTCTAGAGTATCATAATTCTGAAAATATAATTCTAGAACACATCGCCAAAGAACATATAGCTTAAAATTTTGGACTTTCTTGCTGCAAACATTTTATCATTTTATTGTATTAAGAACCATTAATGATATTCAAGTTAACCATAAATTATGTGTCATCCACCTCGTTATTATCATTAATTAATAAGAAATATATTTATTAATATTACATTTCTGTGAGTAATGAATTTAAATATTTCGCTTAGGCAATCAATAATAAAACTGATTTTTGTTAACGATGACATTTGTTTTTATATTAAGAAACCCTTCTCAGAAAAAGAAAACACTTAATTTAAGTCGAAAATTGGAATGATTTTAAGGTGTTACAAAAAGAAGCATATGAAACCTGAAATTAAGAATTTGTTTTAATCATTAGAGTAAGCAAACAAAAAGACTGAAATTCAGGCAGTAAAACCCTAAAATTAAGGTAGCAAAGGCCTAAAATTCAGGTAGCAAAAACTTTAAATTAAGACGATATTTATACTTGCGGAATCCAAGCAAATAGCTGAAAGACGACCCTTGCCCATTGAGCGTAAACTTCTTAAAAGTCCGGAACTACGAGGGTCATTCAATAAGTCCTTAGAAAATCGAAGATATGGCGCTCGTAGTATCAAAAATGGTTCGATTTTAGCAAGCATCATTACTCACTAGACAGCTGTTGAAGTCTCATTTACATCCATTACATAGTTCTATTTTTATTGTCGATTGAGCAAAAAACTTTCTTGGCTTTAGAAATATGGAAAAAACTGTGTTTCGAGTGGTGATTAAACACTTACATTTGAAAGACTTAACACCGGAAGAGATCAAAGCTGAGTTAGATGAGGTTCATGGCACATCCGTTCCTGTGTTTGCAACTGTTTACGATTGGGTAAATAAGTTAAAACATGGCTGTACATCCACAAAAGATGAACATCGTTCGGGACGGTGAGGTGATCGTCCGGCAAGGTGATGGCCACGGTTTTTTGGTATGCACGTGGAATCGTCTTCATCGATTACTTCGAAAAAGGACAAGCGATAACTGAAGAATATTATGTATCGTTATTGCACCGGTTGTGCGAAGAAATCAAGCAAAAACGTCCTTTTTGAAAAAGAAAAAGATCCTTTCCCATCAAGACGATGCACGGCGGGTGCACACCTGCGCAGTTTCGATGACCAAAATATGGAATCAAAATTCGAATTATCACAACATCCATCTTAGTCACCTGATTCGGCCTCCAGTAACTTTTGTTATTTCCAAGCTTGAGAAAATGGCTCGGCGGACAACGGTTCACGACGAACTAGCAAGTCGTCGCCCAAATAGATGCAAATTTTGAAGACCTTCTGAAATCCTACTTTTTCGACGGCTTACAAAAGTTGGAGGAACGTTTGAAAAAGTGCATATGAACTGAAGTGCATGAATTGAACCATTTTCTCCCTAAAAGTGTAGAACATCCAGGCAAATTCGTTAATTTTTTCCTTCACCGTGGGGTTTTGAAGGAGTCTAGTACTTCTACCAAGCTGCTTATCGTGTACGATGCTTCAGCAAAGACTTCTTCGTCAGTCTCTTCGAATAAATTACTCGCAGTAGGCCCAACTATTTAACGAAGTCTGTTTCCAATCCTGATTCGATTCCGTCATCACCGATATATCATCACCGCAGACATATGGAAAATGTATCCTCAGGTTCAGTTGCATGATGAGAATCAGGACTTACAATGTATTCTGTGGAAGAAGAATCTAGACCAGCCTCTAAGATCTTTTTGATTCAATCGCTCAACATTCGGATTAGGCATGGCCTTTCTATCCACTAGATGCCTTGTGTAATTGGCTGACGATCTACTATCGATTACATAAAACAGCTAAAAGAGCAGGTCAGTGACATACTTATTTCTGGCAAGTTTGAATTCGAAAAGTGAGCGTCCAATGAGCCTTCCATCATCAATTAATATTCATTGAACACCAGTTCCAACCACCCTATTGGAAATACAGAGATCAAGACCCGTGGTCTCAAGTGGAATGCTGCTGAGGATGTTTTCAAGTATCAGATACAGTTTCCTGAACAGCCACTAGTAGTTACGAAGCGCTCGATACTTTCAGCCAGTTCAAAAATCTTTGAACCTTTGGTTTTAATATCACCTTTAATAAATAGAGCCAAAATTATCATGCAGCAATTGTGGCAGTTGGGAATAGATTAGGATGAGGCTATTTCCCAAGATCTTTATACAACTTGGGCAAGCTACCAAAAACAAATTCTTCAACTCGAGGAATTAAAAATTCCACGATTCGCTTCAGTCGAAGATTCAACGCATATAGAGATTCATGGATTTTGCGATGCATCAGAATCTGCTTATGGTGCCTACTTATATTTACGAGTAAGAAATACTCCAGGAGTCCCTCGTACTTATCTTCTGTGTGCAAAGTCGAAAATAGAAAAGGGGCGTATCTTTGCCTTCATAGTCTGAAGAATTTCAACTATTTGAAAATTTGTCTCTCCTACGAAGATTGAAGCGGATAGTTGCTTACATGCTACGCTTCAGGCATATTAATCTCCATCCTAACGAAAAATCAACGGGTTTCTTGACAGAAGACGAGCCTGATAGATCTATGTTTGTCTAAATAAAGTTATGCCAGGAGCAAGCTTTTTTACTCGAGTTAAAGTCTCTTCAGAAAGGGAAGCCTCTTGATTCTCATTCGAAATTACTTTCTCTTAATCCATACTCAGATAAAGGAATCATCAAGTTTGGTAGAAGACTGGATCATGCTGACATTCTGGAATCGGACAAACACCCAGTTATTATACCTAAGGATCATCGTCTTACCAAGCACATCGTAATGGACGAACACCATCGAATTCTACATATTGGCCCCGGAGGGCTTTTGTTCAGATTACGCTTAAAATTCTGGATCATAAACGGTCAGAGAGTTGTCAATGATCTACTTAGAAAATGCCTGGTCTGCTTTGAGGTTAGACCAACGAACCTGCAGAAGTTTATGGGAAACTTACCAGTTGAAAGGATTACACCAGTTAAACCATTCCTTAATTGTGGAATCGATTTTGTAGGACCGTTTACCATTCGCGTATCTCGAAATGTGACTGGTGAGGCATATGCGTATTCTTCTGTTTTTGTATGTCTAGCTTCTAAAGCAGTAAACATTGAGGTAGTTTCTTCGCTTAGTACTTTCGTATTTTGAATGCTCTACAATGATTCATCGGTAAACCAGGAAAGAGTTCCCACATTTTCACTGAGAATGGAACAAAGTTTGTGGGAGCTAGCAAAGAGTTAAGGTCTGTTCATGAATCTATACTGGCTGCTGACGTTCGAAACGAAGTTGGAACTTTTCTTGCATCTCAATTCATTAAGTGGAGTTTTATCCCTCCTCTATCTCCTCACTTTGGAGGACTGTGGGAAGCGGCGATCAATTCCGCTAAGACGCATTTAACCAAGGTTATTCTATTGACATCGCTTACTTTTGAAGAATTATCGACGATTGCAGCAGAAATAGAAGCGATTTTTAATTCCCGGCCTTTGTGTGCTATGTCTGATGATCCTAGTGATCTCAACCAGCTAACTCCCCGGCCATTCATCATCGGAGAGCCTTTAACTTGTCTTCCGGGTCGCATTTATCGGAACGGTCCGCAAAATCGGCTCACTTGATACGGACTTTTGATTCAGCTGATGGAACATTTTCGGAAAAGATGGTTCTCCGGAAATCTTTATCAGCTGCAGCAACGACCAAAGTGGAAAAAATTACATCCAGGACAATTAAAACCGGGGCTTTTGGTCCTACTCAAGCAAGAAAATACCCCCTATTACTTGACGAACTGTCAGAATCGTCGACGTGTATCCGGGTAAGGATGGATGGTTCAGGGTTGTTGAAGTGAGAATAACCAATGGGAATATCTCAAAGGGTCGTTACCGTCAATCTGTATCTCGTTTTACGAACTTGATTAGACAAGCTTTGATATATATTCTGAACTCACAGTAGGTAGTTGGTTTTTCTCTTCTTTAACATGACAGTGTTATAAACTTCTGATTCCTTCTTTTGTGGTTTATAATTTACTTTCTTCAAGATTATTTGTTGCAAGCATGAGCTTTCATGCCCGGCTATTATATTCAATTTTAAATTTCAATCTTTGCCGCCAAGCATCGAAAGCCATCTGGTGGTCAATTCAGTTCTATAGTATTCAGGGACTATAGTATTAGTCTAGTATTAGTTAATGCTTCTGATACGTGCGACTGGACGATACCATATAATAATTTCGAATGTGTTCGTTAAAGCCGGAGGAGCTTCAACAAAAGAGCATTCACAATCACCAAATTACAGTTGTCCATGCTTTGACCGTCTAATTTTAAAAGTCCTAGCTTAAAATGAACGTCAAAATCTTATTTGACCCCACTGCGCATTGGAAAAAGGAGTTATTATAATTTGAATGATTTCGAATAGAAAATAAATAAATTTTCCCTAGGTAAACAGTACGATTTAAAGTCAATTCAAGTTATCTTAATTCACCATTAATACAGTTAAGTTCAATGTATTGGTTGATCAGTGTGTCTTGAAAACGAAGACTAAAAAATATTTTCCAGTATTTTTCTCGAAATTATATTATTAAATTGTTGTGTAAAACAGAATCACTTGCATCATTGCAAATATTTCTTTATATTTTAAGAATATTCTGCGCGTATAAAAAAATTAAAGTAATCATTAACAAATTGAATAACTATTAGTATATCTCGGCAATACGAAGGTTTCCTGTCCTGAATTTCCTGCGGAAGAGACTATTCAGAGGATCCTTTTTGTATATTGGCATAGTCACGTTAGCATAGTTGCCATTTATGATTATTTTAACTCTTCCATAGTGATAGTGCAGATCTGCTCTGCGAGCCATGAATGGACACAGAATTTGTAAAATTATTACTCCAATTATGTACTTCTGATCCTTATCCACTACTACATCATGAAAGCCTGGTGCTAGAAGGAAAGATTGGCCTGGATATATTACACTTTCGTAACGATGTACATTAACTCGAATGGGCATGGGATGAATTGCAGCCTTTCCAAATGGCCAAGTGAGTACTGCAAAAAGAATATATAATGAGGAAATTAAATATTGTACTAATTAATAAATTTTGAATATCAATCAAACCATCGCATTGTAGAACGGGGCATAGAATATTTTTCTTCATTTAATGGGTTTGAACAGGCCTGCACAGAGAGGGAAAATCCACTCAAAGGTCACATATTTGAGTTCCACCAAAACTTCCCTCTGCTCAGCCCCAGAGGCTTGGGGTGGTGGCCACCTTCGCGAAGTTAAATTGGGAAAGGCCAGTGGAGGTGGAAAAATACCATCCGTCAAATGAGCATTTGCGGCGAATTTCCTCCTCTCTGTGCAGGCCTGGGTTAATTAAACTCTTTTTAACACCTCAAGCAATTGAAAATATGAGTTCATCTTGGGCTAATTACTTTTAAATAAAAAATTACAATTTTAATCAATATTTTGGCTGAATAAAACGAGAAGGAGATCAACGAAAGGAAGGGAGAAGAATCTGCACACTGCAGGAACGTCACGCATAGCAATTGCCAAAAGTTACGAAGGAGAATAAAGGAAGGATCACGTACCGAGAGTCCGCAGCAGAAGACAAGATCGGTCATATCCTCTGTGGCTCTCTGTAATATGAAAATTGGAGTATGCTTTGTTGACATTTACTCATTTTTCTGATCTATTTCTAAAGAAGGGAAGCCTAGTCTATCCAAGAAATTAGTTTATTTAACACTAGTGCCTGTATTTTCCCCGCAAAGTCTTGGCGGATGTTTCGCTAGAATGCCGGCTCAAAATGATAGAGAAGGCGAAGGTAATAATCCTTTCGAAGATCAAGTCCCTCTCCAAATCAAAAAGGCTGATTCATATGAAGAGTCCGCGGTCTAAACCTGTTAACTGACATTTTAGAAATTTTATACAGCGACGGAAAAACGTTTTCATTTTGAAAATTGTAAAGATTTATTCAAACCTCCAAGTTTATTTTGTTGAAGACCGCAATACCAATAATATACATAAGATTTATAACAATTCTAATGAAATTAAACTTTTTACACCGGTTTGAATCTGTACGTACGTTATCCGTAAGAGGGTCCCGCGGTGTTAGCCTGTTATCTGCAGGAGCGTTTTGATTTCTTTCCCTCGTTCGCATTTTTCCTGCGCTCTTGTTATACCTACAGACGAGTGTTATATAAGTTTTTTCAAGCTCTAGGCATCTCAAATCGAAATTCTATTATCGTAATGATGAGAAATTGTATGCATGCCTTTCGACCGTTGTCACGCAATAAACTATTGCATGCATGCACCATGAAAGAATAGAATGGTACTTGCATTCATATAGACTTTTCGCTTCATTTTATTTTTCATAGGAAAAATTGTCTTAGAAAAGCATGTGAATACTCCAAAACACAGTGCGCAAATTCAGGAAGCATCGACACCTAGGTTTATGTCTTAATTCGTCATCCAAAAGTCAACGTCCGAGACATTGACAGTGTGGGCAATCGAAGGGACTTCAACCTACCACACAGTGAAACACCACCAGATTTGCCGCTCGATGGACTGCACGAGTAACATAATTCGTTTACTTTTCGACGACTGAAAAGTAGCTATAGAAATTTATTGAACTCTCACGGAAACTGAGTTCATTGTGAATGGAATTTGATCCAAACATTTAGTTGAGCCATTAGACAAACATTTGGAAAACATTCCTTTTTTGAGAATAAGGACTGACGCTAACAACCATGAACATTTGAAAATGTTTCCTTTATTCCTTCAGTGCTTTGATCATACTGGCTCCGGCATTTGTGTGAGGTTGTTCGACCTAAAAGATACTAGTAATGAGAAATCTAAGACAGTCTCGAATTCGATCGTGGATTTAATCACACAGCACGGCTTAGAAAAAAAACGTATGGCGTTCGCAGCTGACAACACGAATACAAACTTAGGCGGGCTTAATCGGAACATTGGGGGAAATATATTCAGACATTTGTAAACTAATCACACGAATTACAAGAATTTTGTGACTTTGTTGAGGTCGAATTTCCAAATTTGTTATCGCACAGTAAAACGCGGTGGCTGAGCATCCTGCCTGCAGTGCAACGAATGCTGTTAATGTTTTCTGCTTCAAAATCGTATTTTTTATCCATTACAAAACAGATATGATTCGAATTTTTCTACCGTTCGTGGTTGAAAGTCAACTTAACAAACTCATAAACGAAGGCGAAGATAAAGCTGGAGATAAATTTATTGATTCAGCCATGCTAGTTTTTGAATGGCTCGATTTCAAACCAGAAAAGGATTTTAAGTATCAATTAGTTGAAGAAATTGTTTTGTTTTTATTGGCCAAAAATTTGGAAATATATAACACAAAGTTTTCGATCAAGTTATGAATTTAAATAATTTTGTAAAAGCAAATTCGAATAATGTTGAATGCTTTTAAAAGTCCTGCAATTGCAACATTTGTGATGTGTTTACCACGAACAAAACATCGAGTGTCCTATTCGGAAGTTTTGAAAATAGCAGAATATTTCTTTGCTTCTTCTGGGCATAACGCCAATTGCGAACGTATTTTTATCTCATGAATACTCAGTAGAGTGATGAACTTAATCAAATGTCACTTGAGACAGTTGAAAATATTATAACTGTTTAGTTTAACTTCAAAAACCTGCCATGTCTCGAATTTCACAAAATAAAAAAAAGGAAATATCAATTTGTTGTATACTGAATTTAGGAGACACGTATACTAAATTGCACGTAAGTGCATAGTGCATACTAAATGAAGTATATGTATGTAATAAATTTACTGCACGCTGGTATACTAAACTTAATTTCATGTTGTGCATTGTTGTTTCCATTACATGTATGGGGTAAAATTTGCTAAGTGTCCCCGCCTAAAAGTGGCCCCGCCGCATTTTTCACGTTTTTTTTTTCATTAGGCTAGAAAAAAGCTTGATTTTTTTTCTTGAAAAACATCCGAAAACGAAGATGAGATGGAAAGTATTGGTTGAGTTATAGAAGGTCATAAGAGCGCAGGTGCCCCGCGCCAACTAGCCACGGCGCTACTAGGCGTGCTGTAGTGACTCAGTAGTTCTTATAATTGATAAAAATGTTGTTTCTGCTCACGGGTAACAAAAAATCCATTTTATTCTGACTTTTTGATAGTTTTAGAACAATTAGATATTTCCTGAACATCATGAGCCCACATCTGATCTAATGACAATTTCTTTAAAACTTCGAGAAAAGTACCCTACCATATCAACTGATTCTAAAGTATGTGGATCGCGCAGAAAAGAGATGTCTGAATTTACCCTATTACCTCCTTTGTTTATTGAAGTAGATCCTATGCTTGAAGATGAATATGCCCTTATTTCCAACAACAATGCATCCCTTTTTGAGAGCATATTATCTGAAAAAGAAAGTGAGGCATTATTTGAAGCAGATTATCCTATAAATGGTGAGAGCTTTCCTTCTCCGTCAACATCCAAATCTAAAGGATTAACAAATTACTGTACCGATGAAGAGCATGAGTCGGCAACGGAGATTCTTCAATGAGTCAAAGAAAAATTTAGATACTCTTCCAGTAATTCGTAAACAGTTTTACTTTTGACACTGGCACCAAAGTCTTGGGGTCGCAGGAGATTAATCAAAGAATTCGGGGCCTCTGAACGCCAGGCTCGAAAAGCGAAACAACTGGGAGCACAAAACGGTATTTTAACATCTTCCAATCCAAAAAAGGTAGAGCTTTCGCCCACGAAACAGAGAGTTTGGTTGAAGATTTTTACCTTGATGGCGAAAATAGTTTTATGATGCCTGGAAGGAAAGATTTTGTCTCAATTAAGAAAGATGATGGCTCCCGCGAGCATATTAAAAAAAAGTTAATTCTGTGCAATCTTTCGGAATTATACAGCAATTTTAAAAATCAATACCCCGAAATTAAAGTTAGTTTTTCAAAATTCTCACAACTCACACATCGTCAATGCGTACTTGCCGGAGCTAGTAGAACTCATAATGTTTGCGTGTGTGTCCACCACGAAAACTTTAACCTAATGCTTGATGCCGTGAAAATAAAAGAAATCATCCGTGATTCTGAGTCCCCTATTGTAACACATCATGACGCTATCAAAAAAATCATATGTAACAGTCCTAGTCCAGAATGCTACCTTGATGAATGTAAATCATGTCCCAGTACAGATGCTCTTAAAGATTTTTTGAAATTGGTTTCCGCAGATCACTCTTTTGATAGGATAGAATATTAGGGTTGGTAACAAACTGATAGAAGCACATTACGTACTGAGATTACTGATGCAAAAGATTTTGCAGAAGAACTTGTTGATCCCTTCTCCAGGCGTTGTCTCAGAATCAGATTTCGACTGCTGATGCTCTATATCAATGGGCTCAGAAAACTTGCCTGAAACGGTAATATTTTTCATCCCCAAAGAAAATCATGCCGCCACTGCTGAAAACCTTAAAACTCGATTCGATTCTGCAAAGACTGTGCCGGACTGTGTCACAAAAATACCATTCCTTTGTACCCTATCCAGAATCGACTCTAATTTTGACGAAGTATTCGTCATCTACATGGTAGGACATTTCCCCGAAGAGAAAGATCGCAAAAACATCGCGAAGAGAAGTGCAAAGTGGACGTTAAATTGGATAAAAAATCATTTTTTAAGTAACAATGTGAGAGGCAAGGGGACTCACATGAAAGAAGCACCCCGAAACGTGAAAAGGAAGTAGTCTCACATCAAAAAGCACCCCAAATTATTTAAGGCGAAGAGACTAACACAAAAAAATCATCTATGATTTTATTATGAACTGTCGTTTTCCTACGATGGAACCATTTTGAAAATTTAATTAAGAAAATATCTAAATCGTTCTTCAGCTACATGAAAGTAAGAATAAAATAAAACATTCGTTACACATTAACAGAAAAATCATTTTTAACAAGTATTAGAGTCACTGAGACACTACAGCACGCCTAGTAGCACCATGGCTAGTTGGCGCAGGGTACCCGCGCTCTTATGACCTTCTACATCTCAACAAATTCTTTTAATCTTATTTACGTCTTGGGATGGTTTTTAAGAGAAAATATGAAGCTTTTTTTCTAGCCTAATTTTTAAAAAATCAAGAATGCCGCAGTGGCTGAAAATCTCAAAAATGTTCCCAAAAAACTTCCCGTCTTTCAAAATACATGCGTTTGTCATATAAAAACAAAAGAAAGTTGAACCGATATTTGTGTAAAGTTTATCCTGTTAAGTTAATTTTTGTTGCAAAGAATCTTTCGCCGGATATCGATGTACAATTAATCTTCTGTTTTTTCTGTGATGTTACAAATAATTCCGTGATTTAGTATACTGTTCAGAATTTGTCAGAGAATAAGAATCAATCCTACATTTTGACGTTGAATAATTTTAAGCCACTCTTATGTGTCCCCAAAGAAAACCCCATAAGTGACAAATGTGAATTTTACGTATTATTGCGGTTTCTTTCGCATTTTAAAAGTTTTTTTACATGAATAATCATTGATCAGTAATTTGAGAATACCCAGTCATTTGTTAACTGATATTACATTGTTTAAACAATTTAAATTTGTTTGAATATTTGTTTTTTTCAGCTAACTAGCGAAATGAACGTATTTTCTAGACATTATGAGTTATTCAATCAATAATAACAATAAAATAATTTGTTCGAATAATTTTACAATTATTTAAATAATACATATTTGTTCAAGCATATATTGTACTTAAAAAAAGCAGGAGAAAAATTTGCTCACTAGATTTTCGACGAATTTTAATATTTTTAAGTACTAATTTGTTTATTATTAATATTCGTAGATGTTTGAACAAATCAAAATTTCTTGAACAATTTTTTTGTTTACATTTTTTTTCTCGCTATTTTTCGAAAGATTGACATATTTTTATATTTTACTTTGCTTTTTAAGGATACTCTTAAATGTGTAAACAAATTGAAATTGTTTAAACAATTGAATATTATTTAACAAATTATTGGGTATTCTCAAATTACTGATCAATGATTATTCATGTAAAAAAACTTTTAAAATGCGAAAGAAACCGCAATAATACGTAAAATTCACATTTGTCACTTGTGGTTTTCTTTGGGGACATAAGAGTGGCTTAAAATTATTCAATCTCAACATTTATGATTGATTCTCATTCTCTGACAAATTCTGTACAATATACTAAAGCACGGAATTATTTGTAACATATTATCGCGTTTAAATATTAGATTTACAAAACGCTGACTTTTTCCCATGTCAAATCAATGGGAAACTTCATGGTCTTTGCGCGACCCCTAAATATTAACGGATTTTTCTCAAATTTGGAGGAGATTTTTTTTGGCATTGGAACAAAACTGGAGGGTGAGAGTAGAGAAATTCGAAAAGTGAAAAATAAGGGCCACCCAAATATATATAAGACCTACGATACCAGAATAGACCGGTACTGACCACTGGCGGTAAATCCAGGAACTAAAAAACGATTTTCCGCAGAATTTTCCTTGCTTCATTTCGCTTTAGTTTCTGCAAATTAGTGTTTAAATAAATACATTAATTAATCTTTTTTCACACATATCTTCATTATTAGTTTCCGCATAGTGAGCTTCTCCTATTTTGAGCATCGAAAATGGTTAGAATTAGATAATCTAAGGTTTTGTTGATGTAATAAAAATGTTTTTGAATAAGTTGTATTTTTAAGAGAAGTCTACCATCGATGCTGGTCTCCTTTTTGCAATGCAAGAAACGGAATTTCAATTTATGCATTATTTTGCGAGTGGTTTTGTAGAAACTGATCTGAGGATGTTTCTGTTTCACCTCAATGTCTCCATTCTAATACAAGAAGCCAGCAGAAAAAAAAGAGGTAAGAGAAAGAAGGCAACCTTAAAAATCCCTTCTTTTTCATCTCCTCTATTTTTAATAATTAGTTAAATTAAATTTTTTTAATTTCTAAGTATTTCGTATTTACTTCAAATTATATATATATTATCATTATTATTATACTTACCAATAGGTTGAGGGAAAACCACTAACGTGAAACACAAAATAACAATCAATGTCCTCATTTTCTTGAGATAATGGAAACTTATGACGAATATCGATACGAGTTAACCTAATGACTACTTTTCCAAATGTTGCAACAGATATACCAAGTAGTCTCTACAGCATTCGTCATTTTAAGTTATTTTTAATCCTTTAAGCTTATCCCACACTGAAATCGCAAAAATAGTACAGATTTATGACATTATTATGTACAATTTAGAGACTGCGAAATCACCTCTTGCGCAATTGTAAGATCTGTATTCTTTGAAAAACATGATAATATTTTATCCGTTCATTGAACAAATAAAAAGTAGATTCGTAAGTATACAGTATGGTATTTGCTATTTTGATGAATATGAAAATTCAGAATGAATGCAAATTGATGTATTAAAAATTCAATATAAAATACTTTCATAATTATCGTTTTATAACAACCTAAATCAGGAATATGCTCAGGGGCTATCCATAAATTAAGTAATGACAAAAAGCATAAATGTCGTATTGTCATCTTTCTCAAATTTTCATTTGCTGATATTTTGATTTCTCATATTTATTGTTTCGTCACACAAGTATTTTTCAAAATAAAAAAAAATACCAATAAAACATTTCATGCAAAACTTCACTTTTATTTTGTTGTTGAACTCTTTCAATGATCTGAGCATCATTTAGTTGCAATTTGACATGAACCGATTATTGAAATAACATTTCAACAACTTTTTCTGAAAAAAATGTCCGCTTAGCGGGCACTCGATTTTGTCCAAAATGCGAAACTTTTTACATTGTATGTTTAACATTATTATATCAAATGTATATTACATTTATTTCTATCCATCGGCCTTTTTTATATCATTTCAATAAATATATATTATTACAATTCGGCTTCCGTTTCCAGCGCTAATAGTGAATACACGCGTCTTGGAAATATTGTGTTCTTTTTGGCTCGAGTGAAGGGATAAAGGTGTTTTTTGGAGTGAAAGGGTTTGGTGAGCGGAGTGTTGAGAGGCGGCGGACAAAAGTGATTGAGTGGAAGGGTTGAGCAGGGCAGAGAAAGAATAAAAAAGAGAAAAAGAGGTGAGTGTGTGAGTTTGGAGGTTAGAATCGGAGTCGGATGTATACTGGTGGTTTGCGAGGTGGGAGCAGACCAGGTGTATGGGAGTTTAGCAGTGAACGTGCATGGGATATAGGAGATAAACGGTGAGGTACGGTGAGGGTGAAAACAGCAATTACGGTGTTTTTTTAACAGAAACTAGGGTGAATGAGAAAGGAGGGGTGAGGGGAAGGGGGTGAAGGAAGCGAGAGGGTTAAAGGCGGCACGTGACAATTTAGCTTAGTAGGTAAGAGGTAAAATCGTAGGGTAAGATGCCGGTAATTAGAAGTCCAACACGAATTGACCAAGAACGAGGGCACCACGAGTCGGGAAATGAATCTGGAGATGAGAGATCGAGTTCGGAGCCGAGCAGAGCAACGGGCGTAGGGAAGGGGGCGGGTGAGATAAGCAGCGACGAGGGAGAGAGGTTCGAGACGCCAAGTAAAGGCGGGGAGGGAGGAGCGGCAGAATTCGCGCGGCAGAGAGGAACCAGTCGTAGGAGTAAGGGCAGACCGACGAACCGTGAAAGACTCGCTAGCACGAGTAACACGGGATCTAGAGAATTCCTAGCTAGGTGGCGTTCAAAGAGTGCAGGGACAGATTCGGAAATTAAGAAATCGGAGGATAGCAAAAAGGATAGAGAAGAAGGGGAAGAAGAGATGGTGGAGGATAAGCTCACAAAGAGAAGCAAAATAAAGACAACGACATAGAGTCCAAAGGTAGGAGGGGATAATATAATAGAAAATTTAATAAGGAAACTAAGATATGAAATGAATAGAGGGATAGAAGAGGTGAAGAAACAGGGGAGGGGTACGCAGGGGATGATACTGAAAGTAAAAGAGAAGTGGGAGGAGTGGGAAACTTGCTGGAAAGAGGAAAAAGAAAAAGTATGGAGTAAACTAGAAAAGATGGAGAATATACAGAGAATTAGTGAGGATGAAAGGGTAAAGGAAATAAGACAGTTGGAGGAGAGAGTGCGTAACTCAGAATGCAGATCTGAAGGCGAAAATAATCGTGAGGGCCAGGGGAGAGGGGAGGAGAAAGAGGAAGAGGGGATCTTAAGAGAGGAAAATGAGAGAATGAGATATAGATTGCTAGGACTAGAGAGGAAAATGGAGGGGGAGGAAAGAGAAAAGAAAAAGAAAAACGTAGTGATCAAAAGAATGCAAGTGGAAAGCGAGACGGGAAGGGAAGAGGTAGAGAAACTTATGAGAGACATAGGGACAAATGTCAGGGTGGAGGAAATAAAGGGGGTGGGCAGTAAGCTGGAAGGAAAGTCTAGGGTCTACGTCGTCAAACTGGGAAGTGAGGAGGACAAGAAAGAGGTGATGATGAAAAAGAAGGAGCTCAGGGGAAGAAAGGAAAGAATTGATGAAGATATGACATGGAAGGAGAGAAAGATAAGATGGGTAATTGAAGAAAGAGCAGGTGAATGGTCACAGAGTAGAAGGGGAGAAGAAGGGAGTAAGAAAGAGGAGGAAGTGATGGGGTTTGCAGAAGACACGAGGAAATGAAAGAGAGGAAAAGGGGAAGAGAGGGTGAAAAGGGGATAAAAGTAGCGTTCTGGACTGTGTCAGGATTAAAAAATAAGGATAGAGGTTTCTGGGAGGAGCTAAATAAATGGGACGTAATAATGATGAGCGAAACGTGGATAAATGAGAAGGAATGGAAGGGTCTTCAAAGGAACGTACCAAAAGGCTACATTTGAACAATGCAGGAAGCAAGAGAGGAACATGAGAGGGGAAGAAAAATGGGAGGCATGGTGTCAGGGGTGCGGAAAGAATTGGTAATAAAACGGAAAGAAGGACATAATGAGCCAGATATGGAGGGTACTATAGTCAGGAGAATAAAAGTGGGGAGAGTAAAAGTGGACATGGTGTGCGTGTACAGAAGAAGAGGAGAAGAGGATGGGTGGAAAATAATAAAAAGATGGATGGAGGAAAAAAAGGAAGAGCTAGTGTTGATAGAGGGTGATCTAAATGCATGGACAGGGCAATTGGGGGGAGGAGTGTTTGATGAGGAAAATGAAACATTAATCAGAAAGTTGAAACACCGAGAAGTAGACAGAGGAGGCAAAATACTCTTGAATATGGTTGGGGAGGCAGGATGGTTCATATTTAACGGAAATTTAAGAGGAGATGAAGAGGGGGAGTTGACGTACGTAGGAAAGGGAGAAACTGTGCTTGATTACATCCTGGCTGAAGAAAGGATAAGAAAGATCATAGATGAAATGGAAGTTGGAAATGAGATAGGTTCTGAACATTTCCCGGTAATTGCGACTCTAAAAAGCGAAGGAGGGAAGAGAGGTAGAAGAGAAAGGAATAGGGTGACAGTGGATAATGATGAGATGGGTAGATGGGGAGAAGAAAAACTTAGAGAATACAAAGAAAATATGGAGAATGGGACTGAAGTAAATACACAGGAGGAAGATGTGGACAGGTTGGTAGCAAATTTAAGGGAAAGGATAGAGGTGATAAAGAGAGAGGTAAGGCCGCAACCGGTGCAGGATGGGAAAAAGAAAGGATGGTGGGATGCAGAGTGTAGGGAGAGTAAGGAAAATTTGAGGGAGTATTTAAAAAGATGGAGAAAGGGAGAGTTGGAGAAAAAAGAATACAATAAAAGGAAAAAAGTGCATGAGAAGTTATTGGACGAAAAGAGACAGGAGGCAAAAAACAGATATAAGGAAGCGGTAAAGGAGGTGATAAAAAAGCTCAAAAAAGATAAGGCTACAGGAGAGGATGGCATAGAAAACGAGGCTCTGAAATATGGTAAAGGAAAAAGGGATTATACCACATAACCAGACGGGATTCAGGAAAGGGATGGGAACAATCGACAATGCTTCCGTACTTAACTACCTGGTGAGCAGGAATTTAGGGAGGAAGAAGGGAAAGTTGATAGCACTGTTTGTGGATTTTAAAGCAGCTTTTGATTCGGTAAATAGGAAGGAGCTCTGGGAAACCCTGGAAGAGAGGGGAGTGGACAAAGGGTTAAGAGAAAGGATCAAGGAAATTTTCGTGGAAACCAGATCGAGGGTGAGAGTAGGAACACAAAAAGGAGAGCCGTTCTGGACTAGAAGAGGAGTCAGGCAAGATTGTCCACTCAGTCCGCTTTTGTTTAGTATCCCGTTGTCAGACCTAGAAGAGAGGTTAGAAAGGAAGGGTAAGGGAGGCGCGATCCTGGGTAATAGTAAAATATACTCTCTCGCGTATGCGGACGATATAGTTTTGTTAGCGGAAGAGGAAGGAGGATTGAAGCTAATGATGAGAGTTTTCGAAGACTACGTGAGAGAGAAGGATCTAACAGTAAATGTAGGAATAAACAAAACAGTTTATTTCAGAAATAGGAAAAGTAAAATAGAATATGAATGGAAGATGAGTGGCGAGATTGTAGAACTAGTCGAGGAGTTCTGCTACCTAGGTTTTTGGTTTGAATCTGGGGTAGGAAATGAGTTGCAGGTAAAAAAGAGACTTGAGAGTGCGAGTAAAATAATGGGACAAGTGTGGGGTATAGGTAAGAGAAGATTCAAGGATGACTGGAAGACGAGAATTTGGATGTTTAACGTGTTAGTGTGGTCAGTAATGAGCTATGGAGTAGAGATTTGGGGATGGAGGGAATACAAAAGGATAGAAAGTGCACAGGAAAGGTTCTTGAGATGGGTAATGGGAGTCAGTTGGAGTTGTCCAGGGTATATGTTGAGAGAAGAACTGAGTAGAGAGAAAATGGTAATAACGCAACTAAAAAGAGCGTGGAATTTCGAAAAGAAGCTAAAAAAGGGGGAGGGGAGTAAGATAGTGCAGACATGTCTGAGGGAAATCCAAATTAGAGAGGAGAGGGGCAACATGGAGCGATCGAAATGTGAGGAGGACAGAATGCAGATGAAAAGAAAATGTGGGTTAGGAGAGACGAATAGAGAGTGACAGCAGGTAGAGCAGGACATGATAGTAGAACAGAAAGAAGAGAGATGGGATAAAATCGTGAGGTCAAGATATAATAAATGCTATAGGGTAGTTAAGGGCGAAAAAGAGCCAGAATATCTGAAAAAGATGAAAGAAGAGAGTAAATGGAATAGAGTGATCAGGTTCAGAATGTGTGCAGGGATGAGGGAATGCAGATATTGGGAGAATGAAGAAGAGAGAGCATGCAGAGTGTGTGGGTATGAACTGGAGACATGGGAGCACGTGTGAGAGAGATGCACAGGGGATGAAATGGGAGGAGAGAGCGTAAATGATAGAGTAAGATGGATTTTGGATGAAAATGGTCAAGGTGAGAAAGGGATAAGAAATCTGGAAGAACTAAGAGACAGGGCAGGTGGCAGGGGTTAGGGTTGAGCCAAAAGGGGATTTCAAAAAATGAAAGTTAAAGATGTAGAGTCGGAAATTAAAATTGTGAGCTGAATGTAACGTTTTTCCAAAAAGATAATTTCTTCTTATTAATGTATTTTTATAACAAAAGTTCATAAAATATTTGTAGTTCTTTTTCGGTTTTTCCGAAAATGGAATATTTTCATTTTTAATGCTATTCTCACAATTAAAACCAAAACTACGCTTCTTTAAGAATATTATTTGTGACAAATTTTTATAGCTCTTTGTGGGAACAACTTTTCTCTATTAATTTTTTTCATAGCTTTTGTCGTTTGTCAAAAAATTTAATTCTTTTATTTTCAATTTTATTTTCTAAGATTAGAATAAAAACTACGCATTCATGTACCTTGCGTTATTTTTCCAAAGATTTAATTTTTCTATCTTTAATACTATTTTTTACTAATAAAACCATAACTAAGCATCCGATCAATAATAAATTTGTAGATCTTTTTTATATGCACAATTTTTGTTTCATCTTTTTTCATATCTTGCGTAATTTGACCGCAAAATTGAATTTTTGGTTTTCCATTTTTTTTCGTGCGACCAAAATTTGAATTTTTGATTTTTGAAAAAATTCAAAAAGGTCGTTTGACAATATCGTAAGGTGTTCAAACAGCATTGTTCTCCTTTTCTTAATTTTTTTCATATCGTGCGTTTTTTGGCTCAAAATGTTCATTTTCGTTTGTTTTTTTAGAATTTTGAAAATGCTATACAAACTTTTTCAATTTTGTTGAAAAATCGAAAATTTCAAATTTTGACCGCACAAAACATTAGGAAAAATTCCATTTTTTGATCAAACTATGCATGATATGGAAAAAATTGTGCACTCAGAAAAGATCTACAAACTCGTTAAGAATCACTTTTCTATTCCACCCATAGCTTTTGTTTGATTCGTAAAAAACAACAATAAAAACATAAAAAAATAAAGCTTCTAAATGAACGGCATAAGGTACAATGAAATGTAAAGTAATAATTTTAAAAACTAATTTGTCATTAAACATTTTATTGTACCTCGTTTCGTTTGTCGAAAAACTTAAATTTTTTTTATTTTTAATGTTCTTTTTTACGAATAAAATAAAAGCTTCGCGTCAAATTAAAAAGTCAAATCAAAAAATTCACTTGATTTATCATAAGAATTTTTTTTGCTTCACTCACCTTTGATGTAGAAACGTAAAGGTAGTCTGATTCAAAGACTGAGCTTTCAGTTAAAATTTCAGTAATAAATATGTTTCAATTTGCATATAAATCTAATTGAAATTTCAATAACGGCGATTGTATAAAACTTCCATACAAAGAACAAGTGAAACCTGATTCTTCATACGGTCTCACTTAAACTTGATTCGATGTTGTATAGAGCAATCGAAATCTAATTACATTAATAAATGAATAAATATATGCACATGTGTCAGCCCCGTGAACGAGTAAAAATTTAAATAAGACAGAATAAGGAAAAAATAATCACTGCTCAGTTGGCTTAATAAACTGCTGATCATTAATGAACTTAAACTGAATTTGTCAATTGCGTAATGATACACTTTATCGCCTCTAAATTTTTTATAATAATTTCATACGTTCAAAGTATTTTTGCAACGTCAATGCGAAAAAACAGATTAATCAAATGCAAATATTTTAGAATCACGAATGAGATAGGAATTAGTATAAATACACTAAAACATTTTTTACGATATTCTTTAGTCATACTCTTATCAAAATTCTTCATAACTTTTCTTTATTTCGAGAAAATGCGGGCCTTTATTGGTATCCTTAGTTTCTTAGTGGCTGTCTCTAATCCTATTGGTAACTATAATTATATCCATAATTTAAAGTAAATCTTTTATTGCAGTATATTCATTTCCTATTCAAAATCGTTCAAATTAAAATAATTTTTTTCCAACACAATGAAATTTACGTCGTATGTGCTGCAGCTGATCACCCTTCCTATAAACGTGACATGGACTGATTTTCATTTTCTTTCGCTAACGCAGCAATTTTTTTCTTACTAATTTTTTATTTTCCTTGATCATTAATATTCAAATACCAGCATTTTAATCTTGAAATACTTTTATCATAGAATCTTTTAGAAACGGAACAAAACAGTATTTCAGAAACAAATTCGAAATTTTCAAATTTATTAATTTATTTCAAACAGAAGAATGTCTTTTCTACTTTAAATATGGATTTTTAACAAAATACTTAAATTTTCAACGAAATGATTACATTTTTAACATAGTTATTGAATCTTCAACCTAAAAATATAATTTCCCAACAAAAAGTGTCACAGTTTATATTCCAATCAAAAAACATGCAATTTATACTAAAAAAAAGGTATTTTAAAACCAAAAAGATGAGTTTTCAACAAATAAAGATTTTTCTGATGCATTTTTATCAACACAAAAAAAGAAATTTTAAACCAACAAACTTTTTTTTTACCAAAAAAGGGGAATTTTCAACTAAAAAAGATCAATCTTTTCATAAAAAAAGAAGAAATTTCTACCAAAGCGGATGAATGTATAAGCCAGAGAGATAAATTTAAGAAAATAGTTGAATTTTCTGTTTAAAAAGATTTTAGTTGACTTTTCACAATCAAAATATGAATTTTCAACCAAGAAATAAGTTTCTACGAAAAATTGAATTTTCAATCCAAGAAGACGAATTTTTACCCAAAAAGTATGAATTTTCGACAAAATTGTTGACTTCTCTACCCAATGGTTGTATTTTCGTCCAAAAAAGATTAAATTTCTTTTAAAACAGATGAATTTTCATTCAAAAAGAAAACAAATTTTGAAAAAATAGTTGAATTTTCAACCAGAAAAGATTTCACTTGACTTTTCAAGATATGAATTTTTAACAAAAAATAAGTTTCTACGAACAAAATTTAATTTTTCATCCAAAAAGACGAATTTTTTCATCCAAAAGGGATGAATTTTGAACGAAATAGTTTAATTTTCATCCAGAAAATCTTTCAGTTCATTTTTTAACAACAAAATATGCATTTTAAGCAAAAAGTAAATTTTCTATGAAATAGTTAAATTTTCAGCAAAAAAGCAGAGTTTTCAACAAAAAAGTATGACTTTTTAACAAAATTGTTGAATCTTAAACCAAACAGTTGCATTTTTATCCAAAAAAGATTAAATATTTCTTATCACAAATTACGCAATTTGTAATTTCAGGTGAGAAACAGAATAATAATGCGTATATTTATTAAATAATAGTTTATTTTAAGAAGATGAATTCCTATCAAAATACATGCGTTTTTAATCAAATAGTTGAATTTTCAATTGAGAAGATTAATTTTTTACCAGAAAAGACGGATTTTCAACAAAATACATGAATTTTTAAACTAATACTTGAATTTTCAACCATAAAGATTTCTTTTTATTGAAAAGACGAATTTTCCAAAAAAATACCATACATTTGTTTCGTTTTAAAATTTTTCAACTAAATAATTGTATTTTTATACTTAAACGACCAATTTTAACCAAAAATGTAATGGCTAAATTTTCATTTAAGAGAATTATTGTTGAATAAAAAAAATAATTTTCTACCATACAATTGAACTTTCAGTTGAAAAATTACTTTTTAATTAAAAAACATGAATTTCCAACTAGAATTATGAATCTTAAAAAAAAATTAACTTTTAAGAAAGTAGTTCAACTTTCAACCAAGGAGTTGAATTTTCAACCTGAAAAGATGAATTTTCAACGAAAAATGTAATAGTTGATACTTCATAAAACAAGTTTCAATTATGATAAACAACAGTTGGATTTTACGAACCAAAAACGAATTTTCAAAAAATACCAAATTATTGACTTTTCTACAAAACAGTTGAATTATCAACAAAAAAGTAAATTTTCAACCAATGAGTTGAGTTTTTAACAAAATAGTTGAATTTTCAAAAAAATAAATTAATTTGCAGCAGCGAAAATTAATTTTCCATCCAAAAGGATAAATTTTCAACAAAATACATAAATTTTTAACCAAATAGTTGATTTTTTTTACTGAATTGTTGAATTTGTAACCCAAAAATACGAATTTTCTACAAAACAATTGAAATTTGAAAAAAAAAGTTCATTTTCAATCGAAACAGATTAATTGTTAACCAGGCACTTGCATTTTTAACCAAAAAAGATTAAATTTTTACAGAAAGAGATGAATTTTCAAACCAAAAAGATGAATGTTCAACAAAATAATTGAATTTTCAACCAAAACATATTTATAAGTGAAGGAAGAAAGAAGATTTTAACTGAATTGTTGAATTTTTAGGTCAAAAGACGAATTATCAACAAAACATTTTCAAACAAGAAGTGCGACTTTTGAACAAAATCGTGAGGGGGGGTCATCCCGTGTGACGGTTTCAAGAAATCGATTTTTTGTTGTTGCATAAATCCAATCTAGAGCATCTATAGAATATGGCGCTGAAGTAATTTTTCAAAATTCGAAGTCGTTGGAAAGTTACAGCAGTAAGAAGTTAAGATGTTTAGAGCGGGCGGGCGACCGCTTGACGGGGCGGAAAACAAGAGCTATTGTGTCCTTCGGATTCGTACCAGAGTCCCAGTGACTCCAACTTTGGCATGTTGAGCTACTGCGCTTGCCCGGCGCAGCGGCCCTCATTGGTCGCTGTTGGCGCGCGATTTAAACCTGGTATAATTAACAATTATTGAAATTAGAGTAGATAATTATTATAAATTGCACATTAATATCAGAAATTACGTAATTTGCGATGTAAGGTTAGAAAAAAATACTAACTATTAACATTTATTATTAATTAACTATTAATTACAAAATATACGCATTATTATTTTTTTCTAACCTTACATTACAAATTAGGTAATTTCTGATATTAATGTGTAATTTACAATAATAATATACTTTAATTTCAATAATTGTTAATTATACCCGGTTTAAATCTCGCGCCAACAGCGACCAATGAGAGCCGCTACGCCGGGCAAGCGCACTAGCTCAACATGCCAAAGTTGGAGTCTCTGCAGAGGCCGATTCTATTCACACACAGATATACGCACACATATTTAGATGGGTGCTGCTGTCCTGAAAGTCTTAAACTCAAATTGAGTGTAGCGGTTCCTTAGTTTGGCTTTACAATCAGCGGCGTAACAGCTATAACACCCGAACTTTCAAACGCGTTTTTCTCGAAACTACATTTTTTTAACTGGCGACCATGATTTCTCGAAAACGGTTTGATCGACTGCTTTCAAATTTTAGTGGTACATTCAGCACACGTACGGCTATCGCCGGAACTAGGATTTTTGAAAAATATTTAACCATTTTTTTCTTTCATAAAAAAATAGTAGCGAAAATCATGAAATTTTGGGTCTTAATGTTTAAAAGCATATAAAAAATTATATTTTTAAGATTTTCCAAAAATTCTAGTTCCGGCGATAGCCATTCACCTACAGATTATCATCCAATTTTGTTTTTCGATTTCGGATAAGCCACTCTGACAGAATCATGGTAGCCGTTTACCTACCTTTTTTTATATGGCTGCCATTCGCTCAATAAAACTAGCGATCGAGATCCTATTTTTGCATATAAAAATTCAGAGTTACTACTGAAGACTGAATAAATATATAGTAAAAATTTGGAAGCTCTGTGTTTTTTAATTTCGCTACGAAAAATTTCGAAATAAACCTTAAAAAAAAAGGTTGTCACACGAGATGACCCCCTTAAATTTTCAACAAAATAATTTACTTTTGTTCCAAAAAAGGATGCAAGAATTCATAACCAAAAATTTATTAGTAGACTTTTCTACTGAAAACAATTAAATTTAATTTAATTATACTTAATATTTAATTTAAATATATTCTGAAATACTGTCTCATATTCCCAAATATTCCCTCATATTCCTACATATTCTCTCATATTCCCACATATTCCAATATTCTTCATATTCTTTGTATTCCCGAATATTCTTTAGGGAATATATTCCTGGTACATGAAAAATCAGAGTGGTCGACCCCTCGGATAATTAGTACAATAATTAATTTCAGAATTCGAAAAACGACAACTAGCTGGAAATAAACCTGCACCCTTGCGACTCTACATTAGTCGTTACGAAGGTTTCTCTGGTCTACCTCTCTATTTACCATTCGGCTTTTATGAAGTAGGGATACATAATGGCTTTATAATTGGAGTAGTTATAGAAGAATATTTGCATCCATTAATGGTTCCTAGAAAGAATAAGAATAATACGCCTGTAAGAGTCAAAGAACTCATAAATGGCAACGTGATTGTGCCAATACCGAAATCCAGTAATCTGAATAAACTGTTCCACAAAAAATTCAACCCAAAAAATATTCGTTCAGCTGAGCGGCGCGTCAATTTTTCAACTTAGAATATTAATAAACTACATGGACAATAATGTGGTCCATTTTTTTAAGGTAGAAAAATATATGTATGGCAACATTTCATGGTATTTTTTTGGGTAATGTTCAACACTTTTATAACAATATGTACCTTTCTATGCAAATAAACGCCATGATATCAAATTCATAAATTATAATTTTGTACTTTTTTTTTAAATTCCTTATTCTTCCGTATTCCTTATTTTCATTTTCAAATCTCCAAGCTCTTTTTCCAAAATGCGTCACTCCCAGTGTTCTTACTAGTTATTTTCGATGTGAAACTTCCGTACTCAAAATTCAAAATCTCTCTAGCCACTAGACATTTTTATATGCGCCAGAATTCAAAAGAATCCTAAGGAATTTACAGGAATACAAATTATTCTAGAAGAATTCAGGAAATTTAAAAAAATCGTTCAAGAGAATTCAACATAGGGGTCTTCTAATCTTATCTATAAATTTCTCTATCCCTTCCCCTTTCACGGAAATGATTGTTTAGCGATTTGCAGCATAATTTACGGTTGTTTGGCTGCTTCGAAAACAAATACTATTTTTTCTTCTTGATTTGATTTCTCAGCATTTTTTGGTTTGAAGTTTGTATTTTTCAACACAAAACAATTTTTATCATCAAGATCGTAACTTGAATATCTTTTTAGATGAGTTAAGGAACAGAAAGACGCTGTCAAAGGATCAAAAGGAATTCAAGAGAATTCAAAATAATAATTTAAAATAATAATTTTAAGAAAATTCCAAGAACTCCAAGAATTGAAAGAATGTAAATCATTCAGAAAATTTGAGGAATTTAATGAATTCATCGTCATGCAAGGCCAATTAATGTCATCCTAGTTCACAATAAAATCAGCTACATTAAATTATTTACTTCAAAGTTTCATGTGGATTTTAAAAACAAAAGTAATATTTTGTAGAACTTTTTCTTAGCAGTAGGTTTTAGTTTTCTCAAAAATATATTATTAAACCATTATGAAAGTCAGAATCATTTGCGTCATAATATTCGTTTGCATTTTAGCATAAGTTTGCGCAGCCAGGTGAACAATAAATAATGCAAATATGGATACGAGAATATAAGATTAGAGTGCTTTAGTTCCATTTCTGATATAATATTTCTAGATAGCTGTACTGAACTGTTAAATAAGTGACGAAATTTAAATTCTGAGAATAAAAAAAGTGTGGATAATACATTTCGTCATTTGTTATTCTGATACTTCAAAAAAGTCAAACATAATATTCTGGGACACAGCCAAAAGAAATGCGTTTAATTATTTTGAATTATGTAGTTTTATTGACAGAAAGCTTATTTTCTCAAGGAAAAGATTCTCTGCAACTTTGCTGCATACGATCTTTAAAAATAAAACAATTATTGTCAAATATTATTATTTTTTTGTTTATTACATTTGGGTCTGCATCATTCCAACTCCCGGCCAATCGAATTTGAAGAAAGTCAAATTGGCTGCAAATCACATCAGCTTAAAATTACATAGCGGCATCTCTCATTCGAACAAATTCAAAGTATAAAAGATATTGGCAAAAGTGCAGCATTTCTCATTCGTAAAAATTTAGAATTCTAAAATAATTGGCAAAATTTCGGCAAGACACCAGGATCGGCGGAACGTGTTGAGCAAGACACGTTGCGGCATTTCTCATTCATAAGAACTTTGAAGTCAAAAAATATTAGCCAAAATTAGTGGTGTGACTTAAATTATTTCAGCTAATTTTTAGAATTTGTTGATAAATCAAAAAGGAAATTACGTGTTATAGTATTCAGAAAGTAACTATTAGGGAAAGAAGTAAACTGTGGTAAAACCTATTCTATTATACCCTGAAATTTAACTATCTCCTGTAAGGCCAGTCTTCACCATAAAGGTATACACTGATCTGCAGGAAATGTCATGAAAGTCTTCTAGTTCAAGAAAATAATACCTCAGGTATTCGTTTATGAGGCACGGGAGTGCATCACATTCACAAAGTATGTGATGAGTTGTCTCCTCACGAAGATCTGAGTTTCGACAGCGAAGGTTGGCTTCAATACTAATGTTGCTCAAGTGTTTTCTCAGTCGTCAGTGTCCAGCAAGCATCCCTACTGCGACATTAATCTCCCTTTTTCCCATGCTCAAGATTTCATTAGTTCTCTTAGTACATTTACCAAATATGAAGACGTAAGAAAGTAGCATATTTTTGATTCCCTTCCAATATCTCGCATGTTCCTCCGAGAGCCATTTACCAGTGGCTCCTTTCACCGATGCGTACGAGATACTGCAGTAGGATTCCCGGCCAATCAGGGACTGTGAAGCACCCGTTCAGCCAGCGCATCTGCTTTCTCATTTCCTTCAATATGTTTATAGCCGGAAACCCAGATCAGACTGACCTAGTTTTTACCGGAAACCTTAAGAAGATCTTGAAGACAAATCCAGACTAGTCTGGAAGTAAAGTCTTCAGATGTAAGAGCCTCAATTGCTGACTGGCTGTCAAAACAAATGTGAATGTACTGTCCTTCATAAGCCATCTTACACACTTTCTCCATGCAAGTTCTAATAGCTATTATTATGGCCTGGAGAAATGCAGGGAATTTGCTCAGTGCTGTTGTTATCGTAACTCTGGGCTGCTTCTCATAGATTTCAGCCCCTGTACGCATGGAGTCTTTAGAGCCAAACGAGACCTGCTAGTGCAAATTATTCTTCCTTTTTTCCTTCATGATGACATTCTTTCCTTTTAGGGAAGAATGACGTGCGCTTACCAATATACGAACGATGAGGGTGAGTTGAGAAATATTATTTCAAGTGCAGTGACATAAATAAAATTTGTGAGTTTTTTGTTTACTGGAGTAAAGTTCAGTGTGAGAGAAAGGAAAGAAGAAAATAACAGCAAAATCGGCATTTTTCATCCCACGGTAAGTCTAGTTTGTATACATATAATTGGGAAGTGCGTCAAAATGTAACGTTGCTGCATCGTTGCCGTTTGCATGTTATAAGCATTTGAATTCAAATGCTAAATGAAATCGTACTTTATTTAAAGAATACTTTTGTATTGTAGAAAATTACTGTAATTGGAGAGCGTGCATTTAAGGAAGGCAGAAAGACAATGTCGGAGCAGCATTTCCCCTCGCCCTTGTTCTGATGCTGACTCTCGAAACCTTTAGGTTTCAAATTTCCTCCTTTTTTTGTTTAAAATGCAACTTTATGCTTAAATATACATTTTTTGTGAGAAATGCACATTTTCGAACTGAAAATTCGACTGTTGTACAGAAAATGTGTCTTTCGTCTTGAAATTTGAACAATTTATATTAATTTCTTCTTTCTTGACTAAAAAATCTGTATTTGCTGCAAATTCTTTTTTTTTGTGGTTGAAAAATTCATCATTTTACTTAAAAATTCATCTTCTTGATGAAAATTTGACTATTTTCTTGGAAATCCGTTTTTTTTGCTAAAAATTCAACTACTTGGTTCAAAGTTCAAACAGTTTATTAAATATTCATTTTTTGGGGTTGAAGGTTCATCTCTGTCGTTGAAAATTGAATGATGTACGTTTCGTACTCAATAATCATGATTTTAGTATGGAAATGGATGCATTTTTATAACTACATGGATTTAATAAATTTCACTTTTTATAGGATACAGCCACAGGCGATGAAGCTATGTTTATTGCAGAAAATACGGATCAACCCATTCTTATTGAGAAAGGTTAGTTTTCCATACACCCGAGATATTCTCTACGAAACTCCTGATTTTACCTTGCAATTTATTTATGAATATTTTAGGTAATTTCCGTAATTATTCTATTCAACATTATAATTGTATCTTGTACATTATTGTAAATATTCTATGTTAGCCTAAAATTCTTCTCGATTGGTTACTCTTGGATAACCTCTACATTAAACTGAAATAAGTTTCTTATATGTAACCGTCCGTGAGGAAAGGGACCTGATGCATCAAAGCTGAATTTTGCAGGACGGGCGATCGTAGCAGAGTCCGCAAGAAAGCATTTGAGTAGTGGGGATGCGTCCACGAGAAGAACCCCCTCCACTTACCACTGCACTTTTACGCAAGAACCGGTGGAGCTCACGGACACGTCGCGTACAGCTGAAATTGTAAGTGGTGGGGCTGGCTTCCGTGAGCCTCTCGTTCGGTCTCCGCGTACGCTTATCATGCCTATGTTTGTAGCTTAACAGCATGAAGCGCAATTCACTTAGAAAATGTCTGATTATTGTAAATTGAAGAGTAACCCAGAAACTTAGTTTCTGAGAGAAGTAAATCAGAGTGGGTGCAGTTTTTACCGTAACCGTTGCTGCGCCGACCACACGAGGTCTGCAGAAAAATCATGTTGTAGCTGGGCAGCGACGGTTACGGTTGATGGCGCAAATAGTATATATGGGGTAAAATTTCCCAAGTGTCCCCGCCTAAAATTTTGTTGTCGCCTATCTTATTCAAACTCCGCCAGATTGTAGTGCTAGTGGAGCTCTTTAAATTGTGTAAAGGGGGCGCACCTAGTATAACGGGTTGTCAAGATACAGAGGCCCGAATTTTCGACGATTCACCCCGACTGCTAATCTTCAATTGTGCATAACTCCCGTTAAAGTTATCCAATTTAACTTTTTTATGAGGGTTTTGTAAAGGTATTTTAACAGAATTTACAACAAAAATAACCATTGAACAATAAAAAAATTATTTCACCTTGATTTTTTATTTTAAAAAACATTTTTGTGATTTTCTCCCAATGCGGCATTTTTGATATTTTTTTAATTAGGCTAGAAAAAAAGCTTGATTTTTTCTCTTGAAAAACCCCCCAGAACGAAAATGGGATGGGAAGTATTGGTTGAGTTGTAGAAGGTCATAACAGCGCGGGTGCCCCGCGTCAACGAGCCACGGCGCTACTAGGAGTGCTGTAGTGACTCAGTTGTTCTAATAATTGATAAAAATGATTTTTCAATTAACATATAACAAATATTTCATTTTATCCTTACTTTCATGAAGCTGGAGAACGATTTACATATTTTCTTACTTAAAATTTTCAAATGGTTCCATTGTAGGAAAACGATAGTTAATAATAAAATCATTAACGATTTTGGTGGATGGTTCTGCTTATCTGTTACATTTTGAAATTATTTTTAATGAGTCGTCTTGCTTTCCACGTTTTGATGAGTTTTTTTGGTGTTAATCTCTTTGCCTTTAACAATTTTTGACGTGAGTCTCCTTGCCTTTCACATTTCGGGGTGCTTTTTTATGTGAGTCCCCTTGCCTCTCACGTTTGGGGTGCTTTTTTATGTGAGTCCCCTTGCCTCTCACGTTTTAGGGTGCTTTTTGGTGTGAGTCCCCTTGCCTCTCACGTTTTGGGGTGCTTTTTTATGTGAGTCCCCTCGCCTCTCACGTTTTGGGGTGCTTTTTGGTATGAGTCCCCTTGCCTCTCACTGTGTTACTTAAAAAGTGATTTTTGATTCAGCTTAACGTTCACTTTGCTCTTCTCTTCGCGATCTCTTTGCGATTTTTCTCTTCGGGAAAATGTCATACTGTGGAGATGACGAATACTTCTTCAAAATGAGAGTCGACTCTGAAGAGGGTACAAAGGAATGGTATTTTTGTGTACCCGGCACAGTCTTTGCAGAGTCGAATCGAGTTTTAAGGTTTTCAGCAGCGGCGGCATGATTTTCTTTGGAGATGAAAAATACTACCGTTTCAGGCAAGTTTTTTTTAGCCCATTGATGTAGAGCATCAGCAGTCAAAATCTGATTCTGAGACGACGCCTGGAGACTTGCACGTGCGGCGAGTCTTTTCAGATTGCCCCCAATTCTATCACATGGTCCTTTTCCATGTGCAGTCGCGTGAAAGTGCCATTCCGCCTGAATACCGAAGTCTGCTTCATGACACAGCAGATTTGCAAAATTGTACTTATTTTTAAAATGTTGTGCTGCACCATCGGTGACGTAAATAATTTTTTTCGGTTTGAAATTTTCTTTTAGGTATTTGGTTATAACTTTTTGAAATTCGTAAACAGATATTGTGTCGTGATTTAGGTTGTCGGATAAGAGAGCTAGACTGCGATGTTTTAATTCATTACCCTCTTTGTAATAGATGACAGTTGTAAAAATCGTGACCTGATCATTGTTCCAATGAAACGACTGTGCGGCATTTTGCGCTACGAATGCATAGTTTTCAGCAAAATCGCATAGAATGAGAAATTCTCCTTCTTTCAAGCTATTCTTTAGATGTTTAAAAAAGGAAGACTGCTGCTTAGCTATGAAAGAATGAGACTTCAATTTAAATAGACGCTCGACAAGTTCTTCTGCAAAATCTTCTGCATCAGTGACCTCATTACGCAATGTGCTTCTATCAGTTTGTTGCCAACATTGATATTCTATTCTATCAATGGAATGATCTGCAAAAACCGATTTCAAAAAATCTTCAAGTGCATCTGTACTGGGACATGATTGACATTCATCAAGGTAGCATTCTGGACTAGGACTACTACATATGATTTTTTTGATAGCGTCATGATGTGTTACAATAGGGGGCTCAGTATCACGGGTTATTTCTTTTATTTTCACAGCATCAAGCATTAGGTTAACGTTTTCGTGGTGGACACACACACAAACATTATGAGTTCCACTAGCTCCAGCGAGTACGCATTGACAAGGTCTGAGTTGTGAGAATTTTGAAAAACTTACTTCAATTTCGGGGTACTGATTTTTAAAATTGCTGTATAATTCCGAAAGATTGCACAGAATCAACTTTTTTTTAATATGCTCGCGGGAGCCATCATCTTTTTTAATTGAGACGAAATCTTTTTTTCCGGGCATCATACGACTATTTTCGTCATCAAGGTAAAAATCTTTAACCAAAATCTCTGTTTCATGGGCTAAAGCTCTACCTTTTTTTGGATTGGGAGATGTCAAAATACCATTTTCTGCTACCAGTTGTTTCGCTTTTCGAGCTTGGCGTTCAGAAGCCCCGAATTCTTTAACTAATCTCCTGCGACCCCAAGACTTTGGTGCCAGTGTCAAAAGTACAACTTTTTCCGAATTACCGGAAGAGTTTTTAAATTTTCCTTTGATTTGTTGAAGAATCTCCATTGCCGACTCATGCTCTTCATTGCTACAATAATTTGTAAATCTCTTAGTTTTTGATGTTGACGGAGAGGGAAATGCTTCATCATTTACAGGAAAATCTCTTTCAAATAATACCTCATTTTCAATTCCAGATAATATGTCGCTTTCAAAAAGGGATGCATTGTTGTTGGAAATGAGGGCATATTCATCTTCAATCATGGGATCTACTTCATTAAACGAAGGAGAAAATAGGGAAAATTCATACATCTCTTTTCTGCACGATCCACATACTTTAGAATCGGTTGATATGCTAGGGTACTTTTCTCGAAGTTTTAAAGAAATCGGTCTTAGATCAGATGTGAGCTTATGATTATCCTTTTGAAAAGGATTACAACGACGATGACCGAAGCTCCTCCGTCTCTTCATTGTGAAAAAGTACTGATCAATGAAATATTTTTTTACCTGCTGCACAAAATCAAACTACAACTGTAGTTGTAAGTATAAAAAAGGACCAGTACAATTACTGAAGAAGTCTAAAATAAGGTATGAATGCCACAAATCTACGATTCAGCGAAGCGAGAGCAACCGTTTTCGGAGTGAATGATACGTATGGTGTTAGCTGCAGATGTCAAAGAGTTCAATTTTCATTTGTTTACTATGACTACAGATACAAAACAAATGCGAATCAGGTGAAAATTATAATTTGAGATAAAATCTATTGTTTTCGTGGCCACGAGATATCATAATCGTTCTGAAACTATCAAAAAGTCAGAATAAAATGAAGTATTCGTTATATGTTAACTAATAAATCATTTTTATCAATTATTAGAACAACTGAGTCACTACAGCACGCCTGGTAGCGCCGTGACCCGTTAACGCGGGGCACCCGCCCTCTTATGACCTTCTACAACTCAACCAATACTTTCCATCCCATTTTCGTTCTGGGGGGTTTTTCAAAAGAAAAAATCAAGCTTTTTTTCTAGCCTAATTAAAAAAATATCAAAAATGCCGAATTGGGAGAAAATCACAAAAATGTTTTTTAAAATGAAAAATCAAGGTGAAATAATTTTTTTATCGTTCAATGGTTATTTTTGTTGTAAACCTTGTTAAAATACCTTTCCAAAACCCTCATAAAAAAGTTAAATTGAATAATTTTAACGGGAGTTATGTACAATTGAAGGTTAGCAGTCGGGGTGAATCGTCGAAAATTCGGGCCCCTGTATCTTAACAACCCGTTATACTAGGTGCGCTTCCTTTACAGAATTTAAAGAGGTCCACTAGCACTACAATCTGGCGGAGTTTGAATAAGATAGGCGACAACAAAATTTTAGGCGGGACACTTGGGAAATTTTACCCCATATAGTAGTATAAATAGTATATAATTTATAAGTATAAAATATGTCTAATGAGGAAATTCATAAATTAAAAAGTGTTAATAATTTGAAAAAATTTTCAAAAAAGAATTTGGGTTGGTGGCGGCCAACTACTGTAAGCCACTCTGCTCGCGCGGTACGTGACGACTACATACCAAAAAGGACCAATATATGACCGTCGCATCACTCTGAGTGCCGTTCAGGTGCGGAAATCAGCACAAACAGTCACTGAAACAGCACTGGCGGCCCAGTGCGCTTTCATCGCCAGGGGTGCGTATAATTTTTTTTAGTTTTATTTTATGTTCAACTATTTCGATTAGGATAAGTTAGAGATATTTCCATATTTACCTTTTGCTCTTTCACAATGCCCCGGAGAATTTTTTGGAGCAAATGTAGCAGAATATCCCGTCGAGTGCTTACTCTCTTTCTCACCCGGTTGGGGTTTTCGCACTGCTTCTCTCTCGTCTGAAATAAATATTTAATTTATTATCATTCATTCTATTTTATGTATCATAAAAGACTCACTATATCAAGTAGTCCGCAAATCTTATTTAAGTTTAGTTTTTCATATGTACATGAACCAGAGGTAGCTGTAAGGATGTTTTGTTTTGGTACTGCCTCTTATTTGAAGCACATTTATTAATATATTTTATAAACTCTTTCTGGCTCACTCTTCCGCTTGCTGCTCGATTTGCCCACTCTGCGAAGAAGAAATTGTGATATATGAAATGAATGTGAAAGCAGGGTTTCTACAGCATAAGTTGCTTTTAAAAAGTGTCGAAAGTGAGAAAATTAAATTAATTTAAAACTGGTATCTGATACTAGGGATAAATGCCAAGGTCAGAAAGTTACAATATGGTAACACAGGTTAAAAAGATGTTGAATAATGTAGCTTACCGAATAGTCCCTTGAATAGGAGGTGATGGATTGGCGGTCGTGAGTCTCGCAATCCCGATGATGAATGGTTTGCCAGGGTATTGCCGTTTGCCAGGAAAACTTCTTTTACTATAACTCTCCAATCCGTTTTGCCACCTCTATCAGCCGTCAGGGGTGCTTTCCTGGCGACCAGCCGGGTGAATTGGTGGGTGGAGTAAAGAAGTGGGCCGAGTTTAACACGGACAAGTGGAAGGGGAACGGTAGAATGAACGGCTTCGAGTGTGCGCCGGGTGTACGTTTAGATCTGTACTCTGTTTCCCGAGAGAAGGGCTTACAGACCCGCATGGTGGTTGTGGTTTCTTGGTGGAGGAGTTTCCTTACCCTTCTTCTCACACTTAGTTTTTTTATTTCTCTTCTCATCGGTCCCTTGTCCCAGTTAAATATCGCCGCGTGCAGGTCTCGAGTTACAAAAATTAAAAAGTTGAAAATTTATAATTCTGCAATCACTGACTTGAAAGTAATATATTCGTAATGTGCTCATTATTCTGCTTCCAACGACATGTAATTTGTCCATGAAGGTTGGAAATTGGAGAACTAATCAATATTAAATTAAATATTGAGCCAAAGTTTCTTCGATTGAACTTCTTAATATGCTCAACTTTTCTGAGCAATATAGAAGAAATTAAAAAACACTTCCAGACCAGTTATTATTTAATAAATTTGACGTTTCGTCACCAGTCATGGTAACCTCATCAGAAATCCGTGGTCGAATCTATTAAGAGAGTTGCATAGGAAATTACATGAAATAAAAGTATGCCAAAAACATAATTTTTTTAAAAAAGAATTTTCAAAATACGGTGACTTACCATTGAGAAGAGCGGTCAGATTTAGTTGAAAGTTAAATATTTTTTTCCAAAGAAAGAAAGAGGAGAATTTACTCCAAAAACAAAGCATCGGTCATACATCGTAGTAGTTTTAAACGTAAAAGTTTCGTAAGTCAAAAGTGAAAAGTGATCAAATAATTGAAGTTAGCATTCTTTGACAAAAATCCATTCTCGGTACTCGATCTAAAGTGATAGAAAAAGGAGAAATTGTAGTGACTTTACTAAAATTGAAAGACTTTTAAACAAATATTTTGAGGCGTGACAAGAGAGAGGTTAGGAAGCTAAAAAACGAGATAAGTTCATAAGGAAAAATAGAAATTTCATCACCTGATTAGATAGTAGCAGACTGCTTAAAATTTATTTTTTCATGATGATAAAGGTTTTATAGTTGGATTTAAGATCCATAATTTATAAAATAGATCAAAAGAAAGGAGCATGGTACAGAGTACCATGCAGGTCCGGAGTAGACCGAGTATGGAAAGGATCAACCATACTGATTTGAAAGAAAGTAAAAGATTTAGGCGCTGAGTTTAAATCTTTTTATAAAATTTGAAGAAATTAGGTAAAACCATCAACATACTTTATCAAAAATCATATTATAATCAGAATTATAAAATTTCAAATCAGCAATATTGTTCAAAGCATTGCTACTCTCATTTTTAATATACATCATCTCGACAAAGGTTCTTTTATAATAATTTGGTTCTCTATCTAATATTTTAATGTCATCTCAGTTAATATAATTTGAGTTTCCATTATGGACAGAGTGAATGGTTCTAGCAATTTCTTTATGGTTTTTTGTACAGTGATTAATATTTCTGAAATGCTCATTTTTTCTAGTCTCTAGCGATCTTTTAGCTTGTCCAATATAGGACATGCCACAAGAACAGTCCAATTTATAAACAACGTTACACTGTTCTAATTTTTCTAATGGATCTTTTCCCAATTTGATGAAGTGGTCAAATTTTGAATCAATCTCGAGCTTCTCCCCACACTCTGCTGATTTCCGCTTTTTCTTGTATAGCGGGCCCCACAAGGAAGAAGTTGCGTATGCATCTAGTGCCACAATGACTCTCTTTCCTCTCAGAATACTCATCACATTACCGCGGTGGAGCAGGTGCGGTTCGGTATCGTCTCTAAACTGAAAGTAGTGTGAAACGACATGGAACGAGAGGCCAGGGCATCGCACTTTACCAACAGCGCCACCGCTGGTTTGGGGCCGTACCTATCATCTCACTTGTGACAGTGCACAACAGCCTGAGATCCTAAGGCCGGGATCTTATTCCTGTAGAAGTACGGCTCCTGGATTGAAGAGATGTCGAATCCCGTTCGCATTGCAGCTTGCGCAATTCTTGTAGTACCGTTAATGAGCCTCCGGCATTATGTGGCAGAACCCTAATGTTTTTTGGTCGGGTGACCAACTCACTGGAGGTATTCTCGGAAGAATCGAGGCCTGCCAGTGGCCGACTTCGGCCAGGGAGGTCGCATCTGGTTAAAAGTACCACCGGATTAAGTAGAGGGCCACGAGTAATATGAGTCCAATGCTTGATTATTTGATTTGTTTGACCATTTTATTCCTTTGGTTATTGCGGATATAAAAGACACAGGGGGCCGCGTACCGCTTCCGACCCCCGGGAGAATGTTTACATCAGAAATGCATTTGCGGGTAGGAGGGCCCCCAACCCTCCATCCGCTTCCGTTCAAAGACAGAGTTTTAAGCCCCTCTGCCAAGCCCCATCACGGAAGAACTACTGGGCCAGGCTATAACCTTCCCATCCCTGCCCCAACAAACTGACCCGCTTTCGGAGAGAACCCATGGGTCCTCTGATTATTATTACAAGTGTCTTATTGTGTTTAATACTTTCAGTTATCTATTGCTATCAATCTTCATGGACATTTGACCCGCCCGGCCGCTCCGCAGGACCCGAAAAAAACCCCCCCTCCGTTTACTTCTACTCATCGCAGACGATTCTCTGTTAATAACGTCTATTAATAACGTGTGTTTCTCAGCTATGTATCAGTGAGGGCTATTAGAGCACCCATAACACGTTCTATTTTCATCACTGCAACGTATCGCTGCAGAATTTGTGTGGGCCGTGTAAGAGAACCCGCCAGGATCCATATAACACGATATTTTTCATCACTGCATCCACCTTATGTGAATGTATACCCAGAAGCGGAGGCCGACACCCGGGGACACCTCGCATTGAAGTTTACGGTTTACATTGGTGGGTTTCCGGTGTTAGCTATTATTTTTATTTATTTCATTTTTAATGTTAATTTTTATTGTTTAGTAAATCAGTGAATAGAAATTTTGAATAGCTATGACTGCGGAGTGAAGTTTTTATATTGACGCTGGATCAAGTGAGCCGGCAGGGCAGGGCAGGGCAAGATGAGAATAATGAAGATAATGTCAACTAGAGTGAGATAATAATAGAGGAAAAAGTTGGTGGTAAAAGGAACATTTGGATAAATTTGGATACATTTAATTCATTAAATTGATTCATCGTGTGGACCCATACCTATTTGTGGTGTTCTCTCCACTTGTCGCGCTCCGCTGTCAAATCGATCTATTCCTGTTCCCGATCAAACATACTACACTCAACGATCACATTTTTACGCGGAGAGACAGTCTCCTTGCAGAGAGAATTTGGGGCACAATGTATATATTTGCTTAGTGGGATTTTCAGCTTTTCAAGGTTTCCTGTACGTTCTGTAATAGTGATTTGCTATCTCTTTCCACTTCACCACTTCCGCTGTCTTTCCGAGATTCCTAAAGTTCAAATTAGGCGGGAAGTTTCCGCCATCATTTCGAGGCTCCTATAGTTTTAAATTTGGCGGGCAATTTTCGCCATCTTGTCGGGGTTCCCTATATCTAATGTAAAGCGGTAGTAAGTTGTAAATAGTAAGTGATAATAGTACCGAAAACTGATTGATTATCGCGCCAATAACACATTTTTCCGCAGATGCATGATCGAGAGGGCAATATGTTTTGCAAGTATAGGGATAGACGAGTCAATGTAGTATCCTTAGAGTCGGTCCTCGTTTCCCAACATATTTGGAACAGCTCCTGTGTATTATAGGATGTACTATCCTGTGGTGGTGGCTCCAATTCACGGACGAATTTCTGAAAGCGATTCTCCTCCTCTTCCATCTCCTCTATGGGAGGATCTAGAATGATAGAATGTCTACCCCGGCGTCTTATGGGTTGTCGCTCTACAATTCCTTCCCTAATTTCCGCTGCCATCTGAGCCACCATCCCTATATACCCTGCGCATTTGTTCCTATGTCCTTTAATTGACTCTTTGGATCTATGCGGAAATACCGCCTGTAGGCTGACGTTGACATTGATCCTTCGTCCATCCCTCTCTTGCTGCCCCTCTCGGCCTCTCTACGTGCAAGCATCCTAGTTTCCTCTTCAGGCCATCTTTCCTTTAACCTTTCGGTGTTTCTGGTTTCGTCCATCAACTCCGGGTATCTGTGCCTGACATGCTGCCTCATACTGATTCTCGTAGGAAAGATTTCTCCACAACCATCAAATTCGCATTGAACTTGAATCGGGTCAATCAAAACCTCTTACTCTGGATGTTTCCACCTCTTCTGCAACAAAAGACCAGTACTCGACTTGCATATCTTTTCGCACACCTCGAAATCGCATGCGAAACTTTCGCGACTCGGATTAGCTGCTACAGCCGGTAGCGGTAAGGAGTGGAAATGAATTCACGCACTAACCCAACAAGTTGGCAAGCCAACGAGTCGGAGTGTGGGACTTGAACATACTTTAATACCCTCTAAAACCACTCCTTCTTATTGAGCCTCAGGTTCGGGAGGCGTCACCCTTATGTTGTTAGCTGCTGGTGCTGATCTTCTCGCGTTCGTGATGATGAATGAAGTCTCTCGAAGAATACAGGATTCCTTGAAGTTCTCCATCGTCGTGCAGCGTCTTCTTTTTCTGGAACAAACCGCTTATTCCGCCAATGAGAACTCTTGAGGACAAAATCTTTAAGTCATTCTGACGGATTCCCCATCCACTTAGGTCCGCAGCTGATTCTGGCGACCAAACTCCCTTCCAATTCATCGTTGCAGAGGTGAATGTGATGTTCGCATTAGGTGGCTGGTTGAGAATATAGTTGTTGACCTCAGGATTGCTTTGGTAGTACACGATTTTCGTGTTGTGCGCTGTTCGTAGGCAAAATTGATCACCTAGGATCTGCGAATCTACCACCAAAACTTCCTGGTCCTTCATTGCTATTAAATCAGGCTTGCGTAAACCCACTTGGGTTTCAATGCGTTATTCAAGCTTTACATTGAACCCCCGATCTTCTAGCCTTTTAGCAATATACTTTGAAACTGCATCATGCCTGTCGATACGCTTAACATGCGTTCTGAAGCAACCCTGAAGAACGTGTTTAAGCGTGTCGTTCGCACCGCAGCCTGCTCGGCATCTTCTGTTTTTGTGTCTTCCTCTTGTCGTACGTGATCTCGTGGGTAATGCACTTATTCTGAGACGGCAAGAATTAATAAAATCCTTGCCGCTCAAGGACCTCGTGCCATCACCAATCCAATGATGCTGCACAGGTGTTTTGACTGAGTGAAGAAGACCTCTACCATCCACTGATTGATGGAGGATATTGGCCCACCACTCGTTTACATCTTTATTATATTGGAAACGCTTCCCTTTATCTGTGAGCCTTCTGTCACAGATATCAAGTTTTTTATCAAGGAAATCATGAGCCGCTGCATTCGTGGCGTCCCTTAGTGTTGTTAACCTGTTTCTCCTTAAGAATGGCGCTGTCCATCTCAATGCTGGAATTCCAAGACCTCCTTCTACTATGGGCGCATGAATGTAAGCATTTGGGCAATCGTGAGGCAGGTCAACCACCTACGTACTGCTCTTCTTACAATCTTGTCAGCACTTTTTAAGGTGCTTAAAATAATGCTACCCAATACCAGATGATGGTATGTTTTGGGAATCACTATTGTTCCTAGAGCAAATAGCCGTTGCTGTGGTTTCATAGGAGCCTTCGTGAGACTCTCTGTGTATTGTGCTAAGATTTCGCGCGGACTTATTTTTGCTCTTCCTGCCCAAGTGAATCGAATTCCCAAATATATCCATGTGTCCCCTCTTCCGATGGTACGAAGCTGTCTGTTATTAATCTAAAATTTGGTAGTTAAATCGATTGTCATCGTCCGCTTTCCCGAAGGCTTGAAACCCAATGCAAAACTCTTATCAATATTAATATTCATTCCACACTGAGGTAAAAAGCCTACGAGCCTCTCTAGTGACATTTGCAACCCCTTCGATGTTGAATAAAAGTTCACATCATCTACAAATGCCGATGCATTTGCTGTCTTATCGCCAATTTTGATCCCTACAACTGAAGGCAGTACCTCCAGCATGCGATGAGTGAGCATGTTGAAAATAGGCGAGGACAAAGCATCGCCCTGCCTAACTCCTCGCTTGGGAACTATCTTGTCCGAAATCCAGCCTTGACCTTGTAGAATGGTGTAACCCTTTTGGTATACAAATCCCACGTAATTTAAAAAGACTGCGGTATGCCGAAAGACCTCATCGATGACAATAGAGCATAATGAGAAACCGACGGGAATGCTTTCGCCACATCTACTGATGCCATGTAGAGTAAACGATATGATTGATGGCATTCCTTCAATATGAGATCCAGCTGGAAAACATTATCTCTGCAATCATCAATGTTCGTCCTAAAACCCCGCTATCTTGGGTCTATGGCAATAGCATTATCCAGTCTAGCTGCCAAGATGCGATGCAGCCCTCTCACTATTACCGATGATATGGTAATTGGCCTGTATTTTTCAGGTTCATTTTCATGCCCTTTCTTGGGAATAAATATTGTTCTTGAAGCCAATAGGCTTTTGGTAACCTCTCCGATCATAGAATTAGGTTAAATACCGCTAATAAAATTCCTTTTGGAATTTTCTTCCAGTCACTTGCCGTAAGCCCATCCGGACCTGGTGCTGTCTGTGACTCTAGCTTGTACTTTTCTAATTCTTCTGCCGTTATCGGTGACCAGATATTCAATATCTCTTCCTGCTCCCTGAAGCTTGGTGTCGCCTGCGAGTCCTGTGTTAGGACATTATTCCAATAGGGTTCCATGACTTCCCTAGGCGGTTGCACGGTTTCCGTGGAGCCCTGCAGAATATTTTGTACACACCTACTTCTGATTTTCGTATAGAGCCGTTGTGTCAACGCATATTGCCTTCTCCTATCCTTCCTCTTGGATTTTTCCCCTTGGATTTTTGGAATTCTGGTTCTAAGGAAACCTGCTTTTAGTGGCGATATAATGTGTGATAGGTATAAACCCAATCTCACAGCTATTTGTTCCTTAGATATAGTTAATGCATCAGTGCATATCTGATGGAGCTCTCGTTCATTATATGCGGACTGATCTACTTCAGGTGGGTTTAAAGACCTAAAGAATAGAAGAAGGGGATTTTCATCCACTTCTCCTATTATCGGTTCATTAGCAGCCAAGTTTCTTCCACTTCTTCTTACCTCGTTTTCGAGTTCGTTACGTTCTTCTTGCTGTTCACGAATCTGTTCCAAAGCCTCTATAACCAGCGTCTTATATTCAGCAGCTCTTCGATGAGACTTGATAGAGTCTTTCGTCCTATTGGTGAATTCCTTTGCCAAAACATCATTTAAAAAGCGTGATCCTTGAATCGTCAGTTCCGGTTCCCTTCTAGCCATTATACGTTCTTCTTCACGAGTCCACCTCACCTTGGTACTATCCGTATTCACGAGTTTGTCTGCGAATTCCGGATGTGCTCTTCTTCTATGTACTTCCATACCTGTTTTTGATTCAAAGCTCCTACCGAAATTCGGGTAGTCACACACGTACGGAAGCAAATCAGCATCAGTTTCTGCTATAGGTTGAGGACGGCCAGAGGGCCGACCTGTTTTCATCCGAGGCTATTCTTTTGAGTTGGGACCTATAATTTGTCGGGCGAGCCGGATTGGTAGCCCAAAACGCCCCCTTCACCTTAACTTCATAACCGTTACAAGTAAGCGAAAGCAGATCGCCTATTTACTGGTGTTATGTGAAAAGGGGCAGTTCGGATTTCAACTACTTTTCGCTCAGCCAAAGCGGGTGGGCTGTACCCATACGGATAAACTAAGAGAGGCATAGTTACTCCTGCTGTTTACCCGCGCTTGCTTGAATTTCTTCAATTCCAATTCAATTTCAAAGAAAGGAAAAGATTTAGGCGCTAAGTTTAAATCTTTTTATAAAATTTGAAGAAATTAGGTAAAACCATCAACACACTTTATCTAAAATCATATTATAAGCAGAATTATAAAATTTCAAATCAGTAATATTGTTTGAAGCATTGCTACTCTCATTTTTAATATACATCATCTCGACAAAGGTTCTTTTATAATAATTTGGTTCTTTATGTAATATTTTAATGTCATCCCATTTAATATAATTTGAGTTTCCATTATGGACAGAGTGAATGTGTCTAGCAATTTCTTTATGGTTTTTTGTACAGAAATTAATATTTGTGAAATGCTCATTTTTTCTAGTCTCTAGCGACCTTTTAGTTTGTCCAACATAGGACATGCCACAATCAGCTCTGCTGATTTCTGCTTCTTCTTGTACAGGAAGAAGTTGCGTTTGCATCTAGTGCCACAATCACTCTCTTTCCTCTCAGAATACTCATCACCTTACCGAGGTTGAGCAGGTGGAGCCGAGTGAGGAGCTACGCCCCTGATTGTGTGAGAGTCTATGCTCACAAATCGCGATCTCTTTCTCGAGGAACTGATTCACCGAACCAAGGTGCTCTTCTTGCCTAAGTCCTTTCAGTCTGTTCAACCGGAGCAAGTGGGCCATCCATCGTAGCGAAGTTATACGGAACCCTCGATCACGGACTGACGAATGGATATACGCATTGGGGACGTCATATGGCAAATTAAGCCACTTCCTAATCGCCGATCTAATGACCATGTCGGTTCTGTTTAAGGAACCGATCAGGACATCCCCACATGCAAGTTGATGGTATAACTTCTGGATAACATAACATCTGAGCGCAAATAACCGCTGTTGCGGTTTGAGGGGCGCTTTAGATAGCGCTTCCAGATTAGACCTGAGCATTTTCTCAAGGCTAATCCAGACTCTTCCAGCCCAATTGTAATGTACACCAAAGGCTGTCCATTCGTCACTCCAATTGATGGATCGCAAGCTCCTCCCATCAATCTCGAAGGTATTTTTGATGTCAACCGTCATCCTCTTATCTCTTCCAGATGGTCGGAAACCCAGTGTGAAGCTCTTAGCGATGTTAATCGGCAATCCGTAGCTGGTGAGAAATTCATTTATCCGATATATTGAGTACTGCAAACCTGCAGGTGTACTGGCGTATAGGGTGGCGTATATAGTTTCTCTCTGACTGTGACCCCACATCTGGCGACAGACGTTCTAAAAGTCTATGTGTCAGTAGGTTCAAAATGGGCGGGGAGAGAGAATCTCTCTAGAATCGTGTACCCACACACCCCTGTGCACACCCTCAACATATCGAACGAATTCCGACGGAACACCAAATGATCTCATACATTCCAATAGGGAGGAATGAGACACTGAGGGGAAGGCCTTGGTGATATCAACAGACGCGAGATAAAGGGGCCTCAAAGACCGATAGTGCTGTCTTAGAATCATGTAAAGTTGGAAGGTATTATCCCTACAACCGTCCGTGTTCTTGAAGCCCCTTTGCCTCTCGTCAATATCAATTCCAGCGACCAGTCTTTCAGCAAGAATGGTATGGAAGCCCCTTACTATCACCGATGGAATGCTGATAGGCCTGTACTTTTCAGGCTCGTGATCAAGTGCCTGCTTCGGTATGAAGGTCGTGCGCGGAGCGAGTAGACACTCTGGTAGCTCCTCACATCACATGAAGAGTTTATTCAGACATAGAACCATTCCCTTCGGAAAGCTTCTCATGTCTTTCTCAGTAAGCTCGTCCGACCCTGGAGCCGTGTTACAAGACTTACTTATTCGTATAACCTCTTCAAGTGTGATTGGAGCCCAAAGGTTGTGTTTTTTCAGACATATCCAGGATAGGCTTGGCTTCTCTGGGCGGCTGGATGGTGTTAGCCATGTCATAAATGACACCATCAATACGGATCTGGTTGCCTTGTGGGCCCACGATGTGCCCGAGGACGAGATGTGGGCAAGACGTTTTGCAAGTATAGGGATAGACGAGTCAATGTAGTATCCTTAGAGACAGTCCTCGTTTCCAAACATATTTGGAACAGCTCCTGTATATTATAGGATGTACTATCCTGTGGTGGTGGCTCCAATTCGCGGAAGAATCTCTGGAAGCGATCCTCCTCCTCTTCCATCTCCTCTATGGGAGGATCTAGAATGATAGAGCGTCGACCCCGGCGTCTTATGGGTTGTCACTCTATAATTTCTTCCCTAATTTCCGCTGCCATCTGAGCCACCATCCCTTTATACCCTGCGCATTTGTTCCTATGTCCTTTAACTGACTCTTTGGATCTATGCGGAAATACCGCCTGTAAGCTGCCGTTGACATTGATCCTTCGTCCATCCCTCTCTTGCTGCACCACCAACTCGGCCTCTCTACGTGCAACCATCCTAGTTTCCTCTTCAGACCATGTTTCCTTCAACCTTTCGGTGTTTTGTGTTTTCGTCCATCAACTCCGGGTGCCTGTGCCTGACATACTGCCTCTTACTGATCCTTGTTGGAAAGATTTCTCCACAACCCTCAAATTCGCATTGAACTTGAATCGGGTCAATCAAAACCTCCTACTCTGGATGTTTCCACCTCTTATGCAACAAAATACCACTACTCGACTTGCATATCTTCTCGCACCCCTCGAAATCGCATGGGAAACTTTCGCGACTCGGATGAGCTGCAATTTTTTTTTAAACAGGTTTTTTTTTAGGAGAATTGAAAAATGCATTATGCACTAACCACATTCGAACTTTACGGACTTTGAATAAATTTTTAATCCTCAAGGAACGAAGGTGTGTGTGGGACTCGCACTCACTAAACGAACTCCTTTTTATTACGCCTCAGGACCGGGAGGCGTCACCAAACAGAGAGATGTCGAAATGTTCTTACCACCCTCATATGCGGTCATCCCTTCACAATGTCGAACAGAAACTTTCAAAGTTGTTTAACCAATTCCTGTGCGGTCTGATGTTGTGACCGCTGTTGTTTGATTAAAGATTCGGAATGTCATTAATCCTCCGATTAGAAATCTCGAAGAAATGATTTTAAAATCATCCCTCAAGAAGCCCCAACCTCTAAGATCATCAGCAGACCTCTTCGAACATACACCCTTTCAGTTCAAGGTGATCGCGCTAAATTTAATATTAGCGTTAGGCATAACTAGATGTTCTCTTATGTAGGCATGTATACCGCTATTGCCTTCATAGTATAACTTTTTGTTGTTATAAGCCAACTGCAAGTCAAACTGCTCAGTTATTATTTGAGCGTCCAACACTAGAGTTTCATTGCCTTTCGCTGCAATGAGATCGGGTTTCCTTAATCCAACTGGCGTGGTAATCGTAGGTTCATTAAGGACAATGTACCCTTCACTCTCCAATTTGCGGCCTACATACCTCCATATTGCATTATGCCTTCCTATATGCCCTAAACGCGTTCGAAAGCAACCTTGGAGTACATGATTTAGAGCTTCCTGTATGTTGCAGCCTCCTCGGCATCGTCTTTCTGTGGTCCGGCCTCTCGATGTTCTCGATCGAGTTGGTAAGGCACTAATTCTCAAACGGCAAGAAATAATGTAATCCTTCCCGATTAGGAATTTTGTTCCATCACCCACCCAATGATGTTGGCCTGTTGTTTTGGCTGACTGGCTAAGAACCACACCATCTACAGCAGAGTGTAGCTTGTGCGTCCACCACTTGTCTACATCACTAAGTGAGTTCAAGACCATCGAGTGACCTTTCAGCCTTCTCACACAAATTTCTATTTCCTTTTTAAGGAACGAGTGTGCTGCAACATTTACAACTCTCCTCAATGACTCCAGCCTAGTCTTTCTGACTAGTGGTGCAATCCAACGCATCGAAGGTATTCCTAAACCTCCCTCATTGATGGGAGCATGGATGTATGCTTTGGGAGTATCGTGTGGCAAATTGAGCCACCTTCTTATTGTCGATCTTACAGCTTCATCAGCACTTTTCAAAGTGCCAATTAGGACACTTCCCAACGCAAGTTGATGGTAAACTTTAGGCAATACCATCGTTCTCATGGCAAACGGTATGCTTAAGTACATCCATGTATCTGCTCTTGTCATCGTTCTGAGAAATCTTCCAGAAGCTTTGAATTTTGTCCCAACGCAAAACTCTTTTCGGTATTGATCTTCATACCACATTGCGATAGGAATTCCACCGAACTATATATCAGAGCTTGCAACCCTCTTGGGGTTGTTGCGTACAGATTCATGTCATCTACAAATGCTGATGCGTTGATGGTATGCTCTCCGATTTTCACTCCTACCTCTTTCGGTAGGTTTTCCAAAAGCCTGTGAGTTAGGATGTTAAACATCGGCGAGGATCATGGATCCCCTTGCCGAACCCCACGTTTCGGAATAATTTCGTCGGAGCTCCAGCCTTCGCCTTGTAGAATCGTGAATCCTCTCCGACATAGATATTCGGTGTAGCGTGGAAATTCTTTTGGCATTCCAAAGGAACGCAAAGCTTCTATCAAGGCTTTGTGCGAGACCGAAGGAAAAGCCTTAGCCACATCTATAGAGGCCATACAGAGCCGTTTAAATGATTGATGATGCGATCCTAAGATCATGTCGAGTTCAAAGACATTGTCTACAACCATTGACATTCGCTCGAAACCCTCGCTGCCTTTGATCAATCATAATGGCGTTCTCTAGTCGAGCGGCTAGTATTCTATGTAGACCCCTTACTAAAACGGAAGAGATAGTAATGGGTCTATATTTTTCAGGCTCTCTCTCATGACCTTTCTTCGGTATAAATATTGTACTCGATGCTAACAGACTTACAGGCAACCTTTCAGTCAAGAGAAGAAAGTTAAACATTGGCAGAAGAATTCCTTTCGGAATTCTTGAATAGCTACTTGCTGTGAGCCCATCAGGACCAGGAGATGTCTTTCTTCTGATCACATGCTTAGCAATCTCATCCATCGTTACGGGTATCCAAAAGTCCGTCATAACATTCTCAGATACCTCAAAAACCGGGGCCTATAATGATTCCTGAGTAAGAACTTGTGTCCAGTAGGGTTCCAACAACCTTTTATGTGGCTGCCTGGTTTCGCTTGTTTCCTCTAGAATCTCTTTTATACATCTACCTCGATTTTTGCTGTATAACTGCTGTGTTTTTGCATACAACATTCTTCGCATTTTCCTCTTTGTGATTCCCACTTGAATGACAGGAACTTTTATTGTAGAGAGGTTTGATTTAGTTTTCGGTAGGACAGCTTTTAAATAAATGGCTAGTCGAGTAGCAACGATCTCTTCAGTTTGTGTTGCCGCATTGGTACAAATCCGATATAGATCATTATTTGCTTTATAAGCCGTTTCATCTGGTTCAGGCGGTTCCAGCGATTTGAAAAAAGCAATAAAGGGATCCTCTTCATTTTCATTTGATTCAGACGAAGAAGAACGACTACGCCCTTCCCTTATTGGCTCAGTTCGTTCCTCAGCCTGAATCTGCTCTATCGCTTCAAGAACCAACCTCTTGTAGGCAGGATTCCGTCTATGGCCCGTAATGGCTTCATGAGTTCTTTCCTCAAACTTAAAAAAATTTTAAAAAGTGGAACTGATAGTGAGCTTTAATTATTTAATCCTCAATGGACTATTTACTATTTCTGCAACCCTGCAGTGTGCGTTGACCGTGAACTGTTATTCCTGCTAAAAAAAATTACACAAAAAAATGTTCTCAAATCTCAATATTCATGTTTTTGAACAACAAAAGAATTTCCTTCGTAAAAGAAAATCGGTGGCCCTGAAAAGGGCCGATTGTGTATTGGTAAGTGTATGCTTAATGCGGTAGATGATTTGCATAGAATTAAATATATTTGAGAAATTCGCATCTGGTTTGGAAACTTCCATTTTTATATTTCTCAATTGTTGAGGAAATACAATTTTGCTTCCGTACTACGTCCTTCCGTTTTCTTTCTTCTTCGTTCAAGGATGCGCTGTTTCGCGAGACAATACTTTTAGATTGCGCGAGATTCAAACATTGTAAGAAAACTTTGATGTTTGGATGTGGTGACGGACACGAGTCGTTAAATGTCGAATGGAATGATTCGCAGGCATTCGTCGTCCTCCAAAGATCGGTAGTGTCTGAGTCCCAAACATGTGGTGGAAAGAGTGCCTTCATGCTTACATAATTTTTCACCATGTAGATGGTAAAGTGCTCCAGTCGCGAATCTTCTGGCTCAATTGCAATCAAATCCATGAAGCCATTTCCAACTTCCTCGCATTGCAGATACTTTAGTCCAAAAATGTACCTAAGCCATTTTCCAATTGGTCATGTGCAGTCTTTATATTCCCGGCTTAGTCCCAATTGCTGAAGTTTCCTCCACCTAAAGAATAAAAAATAAATTATTACAATTTTATAATTGCAATTTTTCACATTCTCATCTCAATGAGAAGGTATTAGTTTGATCTCGAAAAACTTCCCTTTTTTCAAATTTTTTCTTCAAATATAATATTTGAAATTATACCCATTATTGAACAATAATTAAAGTTATTATCCAATATGAAATTGGAATAGTTACAAAATATATAGTACATTTTAAATTAGTATTAGAAGATTAACACATTTTAGTTGAAATGTATGAAGTAAGAAACCTAATTGAAAAATGGAGCATTCCAAATTCATCAACTGTTGTCAATTTTTTTGCTTGTTTGTAGAAAACTAGGTTTCTTAACTATAAAATTTAATTTTTGGTTGAAAATGAACATTTCAATTGAACATTCATATTCTCGTGTTGAAAAATCAACTGCATTGTAGAAAATTAAGAATTTGAGAAATAAGAGACTTCTGCATTTACTTACCATGCCTGTCCTAAATGGAATCGGCATCCAATAATCATCACATTACCGAAAACTTCCTTCAGGCCCAAATGCATTGCAATTTCGAAGTCGAGCACAACTGTTTTCGGCTGCAACTTTTTAAATCCTTTGGTGGCACATTTTTCTTTTAGCACACGAAACACCTCAGCATATGTTTTTTGTTACTTGTTTTTCAGAAACAAAAAAGACAAGGGGAATGTAGTGGCCATTGACATACGCGTGTATAGTATAAAGTTGTAAAAAATGTTTTTCGCTATATTGGAAGGTCCCGTCTCCAAGAAGAATGTCCTGATGGTCGCACAAAAATCTCAAATTCTTATCCGAGGGAAAAATTATGATGTTATTCTCCTTGTCATTGTGGAGCAGGAAGTTTTCGTTCAAAATATTTTGTACTGATTTCGCGTCCAAATAATCTTGCTTATCCTTTATACATCTTTTTTTGTCATTAACTGTACAGAAATTGCATCCAATTCTTGGTGAATTAATTTGGAATGCCTATCAAAGAAATCGTCATCCACTTTTCGCTTGACACTATCACTTATTGTAATTCTGGTTAATGTTCTATCATCCTAAGGTTCATGTTCATGATCTCCCATTATTTTTGAAAAAACTGGATCCGATGCACTTCCTAGGGTATACAAGCGCGCGGCAAAGTTGTTATTTTTTTACATCGCCAACTCTGTTCTCCTGTCGATTTAAGTATCCGGTCTTCCTTGTATTTAAAATTGTTCAAAACTAAATGCACTTTTCCCTTCTCACTGTAAGTCACTTTTAACTTCATTTTTATTCACTTCTTGCTCACTTGAAATTTCACTGTTGTTCACTCTTTGAGGTCTCGAAGTAAACTGAATAAAATTTTCAATATCTGATGCAAGTCTGAGCTTGTCGAGACTCTGGTGACAGAAATCAAATTTGACAATTTTAATGCTTTATTCTTACTTTAATTCAATATTTAACTGGCGCGCCAGCTTGGCGCCGCCTGTCTACACAAACATAATGGAAAAATCTCTACTTGCACTTTTAATGCTTAACAGTCAATCATTAGAATAAATCATAATGTCCGGATGTGTGTGTGTGTGAGGGTGGGTGGGTGGCTGGATGTGTACGTGCGTGCGTATGTGTGTGTGTGTTTCATATTATTGTGTGAACACGATAACTTGAAAACGTTTGCAGATAAATTGATGAAATTCGGAGGGCTTATTTTCCCCACTAATATCTTGAAAAAACGAACCGATTGATTCACATTATTAATCAATTTTATTGAAGAGTAGGGAAGTTATGGTGATTTACATATTTTTTAAATTGAAAATTGAAATTCCATTTCTAATTAAAATTTTTCTAATTCGCAATTAAAAGTTTATTTCTAATTAAAATTTTTCTAATTGAGAATTAAAATTTTTTAAATTGAGAATTAAAGTTTAATTTCTACTACAAATTTTTTTTAATTGAGAATTAAAATTTAAATTCTACTTAAAATTTTTTCAATTGAGAATTAAAATTTAATTTCTACTTAAAATTTTTTTAATTGAGAATTAAAATATAATTTCTACTTAAAATTTTTTAAATTGAAAATTGAAATTCAATTTCTAATTAAAATTTTTCTAATTGAAAATTAAAAGTTAATTTCTAACTAATTTTTTTTTTTAATTAAGAATTAAAATTCAATTTCTAATAAAAATATTTCTAATTGAAAATTAAAAGTTTATTTCTAATTAAAATTTTTCTAATTGAGAATTACAATTTTTCTGATTGAGAATTAAAATTTTTCTAATTGAGAATTAAAATTTAAGGATATAGTTCCGAAAAGCGCTTACCTCCGATTAATTTGAAACTCCGTATACCTATGTATTTTGACGCGCTGATCACGAATATGATAGTGGAAATACCCGCAAATTTGATTTTCAAGGTCAAAACCCCAAAAAACTAAAAATTTCATGTTTTTCCGTTTATTCCAATAAATAAAAAAGAATTACAAAAAAGTTTCAAACAAAAGTTGTAGATCTTTTAAAAATGAATATTTTATGTAGAATATGTTTTTACCCTACGACTGATAGTTTTCGAGAAAATAGACGATAAATATTCCCGCGGCGAAGTGCGTATGTATACCATTAGGACATTTCCCTTTCGGGGTAGGCGTGACACTCCCAGATTCGGGTTGTGTTTCCAGGTCGATAGTTTCTAGTAGTAAACAACTACAAGTGTGGGTTCTCCACACCCACGATGGTCCAACAGCACGCAGATTGCCGAACGGTCAACCATCCGAGTACTAACCGTAAGTAGGCATTAATGCTAAAACAAATAGGTTAATGGCAAAAGATATGTTTCCACGAAACATTAGGGAACAAATGGGGATGGTATGCGTCCTACGTTATTTATGTGACCAGTCACAGGGGTGACTCCCCGCCCCCCATGACACGTTAAAAAGGGGATCGTGTGTAACCTAAGTAATTTCTGTGGCCAGTCATAGGGGTGCCTTTCCGCCCCCATGACACGTTGGAAAGGGGGTCGTGTGTGACCTAAGTTATTTTTGTAGCCAGTCGTAGGGGTGCCTTCCCGCCCCCCATGACACGTTGGAAAGGGGGTCGTGTGTGAGCTAAATTATTCCTG
>CAKNXH010057032.1:58917-96751 GCA_932178445.1 Andricus quercusramuli
ATATATATATATATATATATATATATATATATATATATATATATATAATTAAAAGTTCGTCATAAGGACAACTGCAGGATTTCGCCGGGAGCGGTTGCTAATCTGGAAAATTGCACCCCTCCCAGTGAAATCGCGGTAAAATTTCAGCTGTAACCACGTCTCACGACCGTGAGATAGGCGGTTACAGTCTACGATGAATGCAATACGGTGATCCGGCAAAAGTCTCGTGCACCCTGAGTACACGGAGCGACCCAAGGACGACCGCCTTCTGCATTTTGTTGATACAGAGCGATACTTTTCAGACTATTAACCAGTCAAACTTTGGCACCTCCAAGAGCGCCAATGATTAAGACGATAAGCTTAACAGAATATTCGGGGTATAACCGTCACAACTCCCTTATAAGATCTTTATACCTCTCTTTCTTCTCTTTCTCCTTGGCTGTGACGTTTTTGTCAGCTGTTGCCGAAAATTCGATAACGAACATGCTTCGTTTCTCGAAGTCAAGGAGAACTATGTCAGGCCTTGAGTGCGCAACAGAAACAATTGTCGAGAATATGAAGTTCCGGTATATGCGACATATCTCATTTTCGAAAATTCACTCTATTTCCCTAGGAGCGTTTAGCGGAGCGGTATTTAGGCCAATTCCGTAACAGTGGCAGAGATGGTAATAAAGCACCCTTAGTGGCGCATTGTGCCTTTGGATGTAGGTCGTTCCCGCATGAGTTGGACAACTAGATAGTATATGTCCTAGATGCTCGGGGTGTCCATGACACGCTCTGCAGCTATCATCGGAAATTTCTTAGCTCTAAATGTGGCGACGGTACGCTAAAGTGGAAATGACACCATCTTGATACGCCAGGATTAAATCATCTGTGCCCAACTTCGATCCGGGTGATTTGGGGAAAGCAATCGTTCGCTCATACGAAGAGACTGGTCCTCCACATTTCTGTAAGTAAGTATTCAAGATGGATAAGATTGGATGCATTTTGCTCACCCCTGGTATTTAAGTCAAGGCCGCGTGTCTCAGCAGTCTCCTCCACTGCTTTGTACAGAAACGGCCCTTTGCCCGCTTCTTCATGTTTCCGGACGATTTTAAGAAGAGGGTCTTGTCCATTTGCAACTATATGTGCTGTACCCAGAATAATCCTGTTGTGAAGACATTCAAGATTCAATATTCCGCGACCACCTAGGCGGCGTGAGATGTAAAGTCGCGGAACAGAAGGCTTAAGGTGCATGCTTTTGTTCATGTGCAAAACCTTTCGCGTCCCGATATCAAGGGATCTAAGCTCGTCCGTCGGCCATGGAACCACTCCAAATGAATAGAGTACTGCCGGGACGGCAAGAATGTTCGTTGCAGATACTTTCTTCTTAGCCGACAGTGCGGAAGACCAAATCTGCCGGATGAGACGTTTGTATCTGCTTCGGAGAGTATCCTTTATAGATGTCACGTCCTGAATGCGGCTCTGTGGCACGCCCTGGTATGTATAGGTCTCCAGCGCTAAGGTGTCATATAGCGCTTCTTTCGACGAGCTCAGGGTCTTCGGGGATGCCATCAATTTTTCCTTTCTTCAAATTAACCGTGGCGCATTTCTCTAACCCGAACTCCATTGCAATCTCTTGTGTGTACCCTTTGACAATTTTTAGAACATGATGTAGTTTCTCTTTATTTCTAGCAGAGATCTTAAGCTCGTCAATGTCAAATACATGAGTGACCTTATGCTTTCGATCTCCAGGTTTGCCACAGAGTTACCCTTCGGAATGGCGAAGTGCGAGAGACAGTGGCAATAATGTGAGGCAAAAGAGAAGAGGGCTCATGGTGTCGCCCTGAAACACACCTCTGTGAAAGGTGACACTGTTAATGATCACACGATGTTTTCCAGATGAGATAGTAAATCTGGTTTTCCAAAGCGGCATTAATCTCTCTATGCACCTCACGATGTGTGAATGAAACTTTAAGCTTTCTAACAGACAGATGATAAGTATATGAGAGGTTGAATCGAAATCTTTCCAGTAATCAATCCAGGCCATCGATAGGAATCGCTGATAGGATGCTGCGTCTTTACAAATACAACTATCGATGAGCAGGTTCTCGCGACATCCTGCTACGCCTTTCTTTGAGCCGCGTTGTGCGTACATCTCTCGCCACACAGGTCCAATTGTCCGAACAATCCTACCGTTTAGGATAGCTGTAAAGATCTTATACAGTGTGATCAGACAAGTTATTGGCCTGTAATTCTTAGGGTCAGCTAAGTTGCCCGTCTTTGACAGAAGCGCTGTGCGCCCTTTCACCAACCACTCCGGAATAGGCTCTTCCGACTTCAGATATAAGGTGAAAATTCGGGCCAGATGCTGGTGGGTTGAAGGAAACTTCTTCCACCTGTAGGTCTTGATACCATCTGGACCGAGAGCAGAATAGTTCTCCATGCCTCTTAATACGCTTTTCACCTCCTCGGTAGTGATAGGTGGGCATTCCTCCTCAGCTATTATGAGGGCATTGCACAGCTCCTTGAAGCTATTTATGTTCTTTGAGTCTTCTTGAAGTGGATGTTGGACCTTGTAGACTTCTCTCCAAAATGCTTCGACCTCCTCTGGTTTTGGCGGATGGTCGGCAGTAACTGGAGGGTGTTGGATGAGTCGAGATGTGTCAGACAAAAACTGTCGATTTTCTCTGACCCACCTCTCCCTCTGCTCTAGACTTCTCTTAGCGTTAGATAGTACTCGTATTCTGTCAACAATATGCTGCCTGATGTTCAGTAGCTTTGACTTGTTGATTCTGTGATGACGGATCCGCAGTTCGCGCGCGAACTTTCGAACCTTGGCAGTGAAAGTTGCCCAGCCTATCTTTGTGCTAAGTTGATGTATTCGTCTTTTGGTCTTATGATCAACCGTTGATTTTGTTTTACGGTTTGCATCTGCCAAAGTTCTCGCTGCACTGTATACACCACAATTGATAGTCCAGAGGTCGGATTCCTCGAAAAAATCTCTTCTCCGAGTCCCGAAGCATCGTTCTTCGTCTATTGGATGCCTATTCGCGGTTGGTCTCAGTATTGCCACTCTTTCTCTGTTGCCGGCTTGTTCTGGCTGCGGTAGAGTAGGCTTGTTTCAACTTCTATATATTGGTTTTAGAAAATCATCGTTAAATCACTGTTTTCGAAGAGTAGTTTTGGTACCGAATGGAATATCTGAAAACATCATAGTGTGGCCAACAGGGGAAAAATTGGACACAGTGAAAGAAAAATTCAGACAAATAGCAGGTCTTGGAGATGTTATCGGCACGGTCGATGGATCATTTATACAAATAAAAGCACCAGAAGCATGTGTATATGTATATTTGTAAATATTTGACGAGCGAGATACATTGGTAATAATGGCGACATTTTATGTAACAATTGATTTCAACAGTTTTTAATTTAAAATTAAAATATTTTTTTATTAAACTATTAACTATTGCATTTTTTGTTAAGAATTCATCTTTTTAGGTATAAAATTAATCTTCTTGGTTGAACTCCACATTCATCAATTGTAAAAGTTTTTTTGCCTCCTGTTTTTTAAAACTATTTCACCTTTTAATTTTAGTTTCATCTTGGAAATGGTGTGTACGTGATGAAGCAGGCCATGCAAAATATTAGGGACTATTCTGTCATTCGAGTCCATGAATCGCATGATCCCTAAACTCAAGCTTTAGGAGGCAGATACTTTCGCAGCCCACCTCCTTCAACCACGGCCCCCGCGAGACCAACCTCAACGTGAGGTGGCTGCTACCAGGTCGGAGAAGCAGCACTGGGATTGCTTCCGAAAGATTCTCCGCCTGATCCAATTGAGGATGATACGAGTGGATCGGCTAACGTCGGCAGTGGCGCTACACACTGAAGATCTCTCGATCCCGTTTACCATATGCGTCACTCATTAGATGGCGAGGCGTCAACCGTACGTTGTGGACCGGGATGAAGGGCTTACCAACACCTTCCCTTTCCGTAGGGAATTTCGTTGTGAGACTGTTAAAACGGCGAAAAGCGGCTACACTACCAATGAGACATCGTGGTGACATGTTTCGGTAGTCCTTCTGGACAAACCCCCGTCCTTCCAACAACGCAATCTATTCTGGCGACTATATTCCTTTCCAGTTCAATGTTGCTGAATTAAAGCGGATATTTTTCCTTGGAATGTCATGTTTTGCTCCAAATGTGCGTTAACGACAGAAAGATGTATCCCAATTTTCTAGTGTCATAGATTCATGAATCGAGTCCCTTACAGATGTCATTCAGTCAAGGACTTTCCCCTTACCTCACCCCTTTTTTACGATTGAGATTTACGGAAGCTTGAAGTGTCGAGAATTGTGGATAAATTCCAAGTGTACTATCAACCTTTATTAAGGCCTTCTTTTTGTTTGGAATGATTTTGTCGGATCAATTTAGGTCACGTTTATTGAAAATTCGTTCGGCAAATTTTGAGTGTACTATTGACCTATGTTAAGGTTACTAACTTTTTCAGACAATTATGCCACGTGATTGATCATTATTATATTGAGTTTAGATTCAGTAGAGCTAGGCGAGCTAGGCGTAATTTCTTTAGAAGCTGAAAATGTTAAGGTGGAATATCACGAAGTGAATCATTAGAATAATTGTTGAAATTCAGAAGTCTAGGTTATGTGGTATTTTGTGATAATCTTGAGTTTAGCTAGAGATTTGAGTTTGGCTATTACTAATCGAAAAAATTAGGCTATGACTAGACATTACCCATTACTAATTTCGTGAGGCTAGGATATAGTCAGTTTTGAGGTTAGGTTTCACTGATGACTAGACTTCTGAAATTAACATTGTGAATCGTTCTTAATTTGATTTTTGTTACAGAATTTTAGTTCAAATCATCACGGAATATTCGTGAACGATTATTTTGAGTTTTGCTGAAGCAATTAAATTGAGTTTTTCTGAAAGTTCGTTTGGCTCGATCATGGGTTAGAATGAAGAGTTTTTAAGTTTTGGTTTTGTAATTGTTGTAGTATGTTGTAGTATGTCGAGACCCGAAAGATGGCTGATTGTGAAACCAAGCTCCCCACCATATAAAATTTTCAATGAACACTCGCTGAATAAATTATATGTCCTATTTCTTATAAATTCCGAGTTATTATTTTACTGACTTTTAAACCCTCTTTATTTGCGGAAAATGACCCACTACCGAGTCTGAGTTGACTGTGCGAGGAGCCGGTACACTGCGATCTTTGCGATGAGTTTAGTTTCTCGTTTTCTTTGAGATTTTTTGATGTTTAGTAAATTAATTCTTAGATTTGGATTTTGAGAATTTGAATAGCCTCAAACAGGCCTGGCGCTCAGCAAAGTTAATAAGAATAGAGTGTCTAGCTCAATAGATAAAGTTTATATTTTTATAAGATTTTCAGGAAGCAGCGCCGAAGGTATGTGGTAATTTTTATTATTCAACCATAATTAAATTGCAACATTTCGGAATTCAATATTGTTATGAAGAATTACTATTTTATTATGAGTTTTCGAGTCGACGTCCTCTCCTTGTTATACTTTGTGATCTCACTTTCAAATATATACTTTATTGATTGAAATGCTTAGGAATTATTTTTCTATTGAAAATATAAAATATTGTATGTATTGGGAATATACTTTAAGTACCTGCAGAACTAAAGCAGGTCGTCAAAAATGTAAATTTGAGCGCGGAGGACTTAGAAGGTTAAAGCAGGGCCCAAAAAAAGAAAGTGCCAGGACCAAAGCAGGACGTTGAGAATATTATATTTTGTTGCAGAGTTCATAGAGGTTTAAAGTAGGGCTCAAGCAGGACGTATAAGGTCCAAAGTAAGACGAAAAGTGCGACGCAGGATCAAAATTGGTCTTAATTAAGTTCAACAGGTTCAAAATAGGACCAAAAATTCGAACCAGGTAGTTCTTTATTTGTTTATTAGCAATTGCATTTCCTGTGACCTGATTAGGCTATTTGAAGGGTAACACGATAAGTACACGTGAAACCTTATCAGAAAAAAATACATCTTTTTGTATGCAGTGCAATAGCGGCAGCGATTACGTGTACAAAACGCAGGATTCAAGACAAAGCAAAAACAAACAAAAAAATGTTTTGGATTAAAACATTAATTAGTTAGTCTGCCGTGTAGTGTAAGATAATATCTTCTGTGAGAATATTTTCCTTAAGGTTTCAAAATTTCTACTCAAAACACCAAAATTGTCATCGTTTTTAGTTTGATTAAAGCGCACATGTCGCGACCTCTCCCTGTTAGTATTAAGGCACGGTTTTCTGGTGAAAAACAGACAAATGTATCTAATTTAAACGTTGCTTTGTTGTGGGTCAGTATTCGGATTTGATGGAGCGATCTTCACGACCGTTGGAATGCCTCAGCGATTCTAGATGCTCTTTTTCCTGGTGCTTATTCTGGCATCAAGTTCATCCTTGGCCCATCTATACACATCTTGATGTACTTGCGCCCGGTAGATTGAGACACTCAGGTCCTTTATCTGAGCCGGTATTTGCTGTGCCAGTCTTGCCTTCCAAACGCGCAGAGCAGACTGTTATTTTGCGAACATCACCTTGACAGGCCTAGGCTTGTAAGTGTCTGAGAACATTTTCCGATTCGCCAGGCTTTTAACCTCAAGTTCTTTGACCCATTTTGTGTTACCGCCAATGATGCATCTGCAATTTGACAGCCTGGTATTGAAATATTTAAGATCCTGTGATAAGTCAGACACCGTTGTTGACCTTTTAGAATCAGCTGACACGGATTGCTTCATGATAGCGATTTCAGCATTAATTAAAGCCTGCAAATCAATAGTTCCAGGTCAGGAGAGGGGACCATAGCATTTTTTGTAGCTGACATCTGGGATCATTGTCATTCTTCGTCCTGGATGATAAGTAGGGGGCTTGTCAACCCAGGTAGAAAATGTTCTCTTTGACTACTTTTTCTTTACATACCACACACACACACACACAAAATTCTCATCATGAGATGGAGGCACTGTTAATCTGAGATCACAAGCAACTTTATCCTGCCCACTCATGGTGTATACCTTACAGGTATCTTATAAATTTAAGCGCGCGCAAAATGCAGGAGTTTGCTTAATACTAGGAAGAATCAAACCGACCGTGTAGGCACCTTTTCTTAATTTTTTTTCTGAGTTTTTACTTTCCCAAAAAATATAGCGAGGAAGGCAGACCGTCAGACAAGCACGAAGCACAATTGGAGCAAATATTGCGAAATGATTGCCAAGGCAAGAAAAATAAAAACAGGTGGGAACAGCGACCAAACAACCTAAACAACCAAATAACCTACCATAACATCTTGCAAGAACTGTGTCCTCAGTATTTATATCAGTCCATCTTATATCCTTTCCCAAAAGTCCTTTCTTTCTCCAATTGTCCAGCATCTTGAAAGTGTCTCTTCTTAGTTGTTTTAACGAATTTTTACTCAATTCAAAGTTATCACGATTGGAAAGTAAATCCACCATATCCCTAATATAATCTGATTTCTTCATACAAACTGTAATATTATCTTTATCAGCATATTCATGCAAATTATATCAGGGATGTTCTTAAGGAAATCTTTTGTTACCTTGAAACTTTGTTGTTTGGTCGATGTTCCCACCTGTTTTTCTTTGTCTTGCCTTGATAAGGATGCTGTGTGAGCACCGGAACGTTGGAATTGCAATAGGAGCATTTTGTGGTGCTTGTCCAAATTTTATCGTTGAATTCTTGTTTATTTTCAGGAATTCTATACATTGATCATAAGAAAATGAATATGCACTATTTTTAGTGAAATTTAATTATGTTTTATTAGTAAATGAATAATTTAATTTTGTAAGCTTCATTTGGCAATTCTTTTAAATTTTTCAATTCTTCCTGATAACAAGTACATACTATGTACCATCTTCTTGATCCAAAAATAAAATTTTATCATTTCTCCCAACATGTATCTGATCATTCCAGTGTATAATAACTTTTTTTTTCTCTATAATGTCATAAATCTGAAGTGTGTTTGAGACAACGTTGTCGCAGAAACGGAGTTGTAAAATACAAATAATTCAAAACGACGAATGAGATAGCGACTAGTATATGTATATACACTGAAACTTCTAGAACAATATTCATTAGTATACACTGACCGAAATTCTTTATCATTGGTTTTCAGTTATTCGAAGAAAATGAGAACTGTGATTTCTGTTCTATTTCTCACTATATTGATTTTTTCTGAGCCGGCTGGTAAATATAATAATATCTATTAAACAGTGTTACAAAAAAAACTAAGTATAATTTTTACGAGACATTGTTTTATTCGACTGCAATTTTTTTTTAAGTAGAAAAACACATATCTTCAACCGCAAATTGTTTATTTTATTACAGTGAAAAATCACAAAGCTGCAATCGGAAATGTTTCTGAGTTTCTCATTTGATTTTTCAAACTTTAGCAAGACAATTCAATGACATTTTCTGAAATCCAATAATGTTTTGCTGCAAATATATTGGAGGTGCCTTGAATGCCACGTGTAATGTTTAATGTAATGAATTTTTACGAGACACTGTAGACTTAGTGGAACTAAAGAGTATTCAATGCGGGATTTCCCGTACAGCACTAAAATCTTATTTTATGGTTAAAGAACCGTTTTTCAGTAGGTACATGTATATAATATTCCATAACTCGACCATGTTTTATTCGATTTTAATTTTTTTTTAAATAAAAAAACACATGTCTTCAACCACAGATTATTTATTTTATCATAGTGCAAAATCACGAAGCTGCAATCGAAAATATCTATAACTTTCTCGTTTTCCCCTGATTTTTTAAACCTTAGCAAGACAATTTAATGACATTTTCTGAAATGCAATAATGTTTTGCTGTAAATATATTGGAGATGCTTTGAATGCCACGTGTAATGTACTTTCTACATTCTCATTATTTATGATTGAAAAAGTGTTAAGAGTCGTCTGAAATTTCACACTTTAGTTTTTCAACGGATCTCCACGTTTTGAGACCCCCTAAAGCCAAAATGCAAGTTTTGACGATGGCGTCTGTCTGTTTGCCTATCTGCCGATTGGTCTGTCGGTCCATTCGTATACACGATAGCTCTAGACAGAATGAACTTATCAAATCGAGCTTTTACACACTTTTTGGGTCCTAAAATAAAGAAGCGAGTTCGTTAACCAGCCTTCTTTGACGCGTAAGCGCTAGTAGAGCAGCACCACTATGTGTTTGGTATAGCTGCTACTTGATATTGGGGGAACATTGATACCACGTGGGAGAGCAGCGGTCCCACAGAGAGAAAGCAGCGTGTCCACTTGTAAACATCCTTGACCCACTTGAGAGAGAAGTCACACCAAGTTAATGGGCGTACAGCGCTCTATGAATGTGGCGCAACAGCCGTACCATGTGGTAGAGCAACTTGCCCTAAATTTTTCAGTGTAACAGTTCTGGTTGTATCCGTAGAAAATGCTATGCAAAAATAGAATATTCTAATTTTACATTAAACGACGATAAGTACGTAAAAAAAGTTTACAAGAAGAATTAGAGCTTTCAAAATATCTCTAATTTTTTTTAAAACGTTTTTTAATTAGTCTCGTCTTCCTGTTCGATTCAAAAGACGAGCGACACATAAAAAACTTCGGAAGAATATGTAATTGCAGCTTTTCAGAAATACTAAATTTTTTCTTTCAAATACTATTAAAATAATAATAAATCGAAATTGTGAGTCAAACGACGCGAAATACGGACAAAAGTCTCCAACAGGATTTCTAGCTTCTAAAAAGGCGTACAGCATTTCTTTCAACCATTTTTCGACAGAACGCGTCGCTTTTGAATTCTTTATCGAAATTTCAATGCCAACATTGAAAATTCCAATATTACGTCTAAATTCTATGATAAATGCCTTATTTTTATCATAACAACGCTATATGCGGAAGTAATTTAAAAAAATGATTGTTGCTTTTCATTTGAATATAGATCAGAAAATAAATTAAGATTTGAAAATGTATGTTTAAAATCAAGTGCGAAGCGCGGGTTTAACAATGCAAATGTGTACCGTTAAGCTTACAAAAAATTGAGCAATTTGATCTTCAACTATATATACTAGGGCGAAGCGAATTCGTCTGTTTTCAGAATGGAGAATTGAACCCCTCTGTCTATGTTGTGGCGGTCCACTCCGATTCTAATACACCATAATAGAGCTCTCTACGATCTCATCTTTAGTCTGTGCATTGCGTTTGGAAATTTGAAATTTCGATCAAAATGAGCTAAGAAAACAGTTGTTGTGGCAGTGCCAGGAAAATCAATTTTTAAGTGAAACATGTACTATATGAACTATTTGTGAACGCTAACACCTCCTAAGACCTTGGCTGATGTCGCAAAGTGTGAAAGGAATACTATTGGGGAAGAGGGGAGTGGATTCATTTGAGGAAAAAACGCTTAAGACTCTCCGTTGCTTTTCAGGCGATCGTGCATCTTTTTTTTACTCTTCCTAATACTACCCAGGACTAACCACGTGGAGGTGACTGCACATCGAGTTCCACTCCTACCCTCCCACCCAATCGGCAGGAAAACAAAATTACATCAGAGTCTCACTATTTGAACGCGCGATCGCACGCGTTATATGAACTCCTAGAATTGCTGGTCCCGATAGTTGCTAAAGTGGCATGGCTAGAGACGGTTGCGACTCCGCCTCTGAAGGGACGCATTCACTACTACTCAGTCAAGTAGGTTGCGCAATATTATGAAAACGGTTCAGGCGGCCCTGGCTTTTTACGTTTCGCTGTACGCGCTGTATGAACAAGGCTATTTTCAGACAACCCCCGAGATTGTTCATCTATCGAGACTCTGGTGTAAATTGCTTTAAAATCTGACTTGGTTTTAATTCCGAAGACATGCTTCGATGCCAGCGTCACCACTTTTACGCACCCCTCCACTGCTTTATTATGACAAGGCATTTGTAGGTAATCCTCCATTTTCTACAAAGGCTCAAGATGCCCGCTGTGGATTTCATTTAGTTCATCGCATGAGAGGTTTTTTTAGATTGTCGGTTCGAAGACTTGGGTGCCTTGCCAATCGAGTATTTCAGTGTAATCATCAGCATCAAAAATCATAATAAGTATTACGAATTTCCGAGCATTTTTCTGTTTCGATGACTCATTTTATTATCTTGCACCAAGTATTCTCACGACTGCTGTTTGGCGTACTAATGTTCTCTGATCCACAAGCATAGCCAATAAGAGGTTTTCAAGATATGCAGCGTAACCATTATTTTGGACAACAGGCTCTACTATTTGTTCGTGAGTGTGCTCTAAATACGGTAACCTTACCGTAATCTACCAAAAGATTTCCTGGTGCTTCTGTGATCTTGTTGTACAGGCGAATGTGGAACCAACTTTGAACTACGAAAACTACAAGTTCCCTGGACGATGTGCAGGTGGAAATGTAATATCTGATCAAATAATATGCATTTGTGAGTGAACGTGAATGATTTATTTTCCCAGGAAGCATAGCAGCGAGGTCTTCCACTCAACTGCTGCTCAACTGCTGCATTGGAATCAACAACTGGGCGAGGACGTGACTGATAATCCTTGAATTTTTTTCCAATAGGACTAGAAAAACCAGGCCTGTTATGTCTCTATCGAATACCCTAATCATCTGCCGTAGTTGAAACTCATTTGAATGAAGTATCTTCACCAGCGACAGCATAACACTGCCGTGAGGCAAAATCTACATTACGTTTGCACAAGTAGCCCCAGATCACGTTAACAATACATTAAGCGCCAGATTTGACCATAGTGAGATGACATATGTATATATGTCAAATGGAAATGTGACGCGCCTATCGTTTTCTGTGATAGTACTTACCATCCTCCTCTAGCACTTTCACGTTCGTTTCTTCCTTCTTTCCATCAAAATACAACCCGCGAAGTTTTAAGTTGTCTGAAATCTGAGCTTCTTGAATATTATGTGTCGATTTTTGGCGTTAGTAGCATACTTCACTTCGCTTAACGACAAGCTCAATCTTTTCTCCAACATCTCTAGATTTATTGAGATCTGCAATAAGGCATGAAGAAAATCGCGCAACATTTCGATCAGAGGACACAGTCCGATCTTAGCGCACAGGATCTACTTGAGGCCTTGTAAAGCAACGAATAGTCTTGAGCAGTCTTTCCTCAAATTAGTCATGTACCTCCTTTCCTAATGGTACTCCTTCCATACACTGCGACCTACGTCAAGGTCTGAGGAGATGCTGGCATTCACGGATAGATTATATAGCATATATTTTACTCAAAAATTGATTTTTACGGCACAGCCATAACAACTGTTCTCTCAGCTCATTTTGTTCCAAATTCTAAATTTTCAAACGCAATACGCAGACTGAAGATGAGGTTTTCAAGAGCTCTATTTAAGCTTTTTGAAATCGGAAACGTCATCCACAATATATTCAGAGGTATCTAATTCTCTATTTGGAAAATGGCCAAATACGCTCGGCCCTAATGTATACCTAATTACGTCAAAAAATATAATGAAATATTGGAGTTATGAATTATTATATGCATGCACCTGCTAAAAAATTGTTTTTGACTAAAAAATTAGATTGTGGGGTTCTATGAGAAACTTCGCATATGACACATTTCCTACTTCAGGAATTCTTCTCGGGACTGATTTTTATTTTCCTTCTCTAATCTATCAACTAAATTTTTAATTATGAAATAAAAAATGATTTATGAAATTAATTAAGTAATAATTGCAATAATCAGTTTACTTCTTATACTTTCTTTCTACAGAATTAGGTTGGCCATTTAGAAAAAACGCAATTCAACCTCTTCCCATTCATCTTTATGTTCGACATTTCGATAGTCCTTCAATAATACTTCGAAGTATACCAGCAGGCTTTTACGATGTAGGATCAGATAATGAGCACAAGTTCATTATTGGAATAGTCCTACATGGAGTTTTGTGTCCATTCATGGCTCGCAGAATGGGTCCTAATAGTAACTTTGAAAGAGTTAAATTACGCATAGATGGCACCCATGCCAACGTGCTTATGCCAGTATTGGAAAAGGATCCTCTGAATAGTCAATTCTTCAAGAAATTCGGAAAAAAAAACATTCGTTTGGCCCAGATACATTAAGTTACTTGAAATAAGGTGAGCTATTTTTAACATTGAAGAAAAAAAAACATTTCATTCTAAATTGATCGACTCTTTATGTTCCAGACCGAATCCATTCTTAGTTCACCCTGATCAAACCGTGGTACATCCTTTTTAATTTTTTTAAGAATCAGAACAAACATTTTCAATTCATATCCACTTTTTTTTTTAATTTCATAATTGTAGTTTTTGAGAAAAATGAAAAATTCTTCAAGAATACTTGGAAAAAGTATGTCTTTAGTTATTGAAATCTTCGTGGTACATTTTAATGTTAATCAGTATTATTTACTTCAACGAAAATCCGAGTGCATGCTAAGTTACCCAAATCCTCAATTTTTCTCCTATGAATGTAATTTAGCGCTTTGAAAAATCTTTCGTCTCACCGCAATTTTAACACAAGAAAAAAATGTGTGACCCATTCTTTTGGATGTTATAATATTTTAAATGAACAGAGAAATTAGAGACATTAGTTAATGTTTTGATGCTCAAGGACTGTTGTTCATCACGTCACTACAATGTCGTATCGACTACCCATTCTTGACTAGGAAAGAGTTTCGAAAATTTACATAGAATTTCAGTACTGATGTTTGTTAAATTTGTAATTTATCTGAATTCAAGCGATTATCACATGTGATTTGAAAAACAGAAGAATCATTAAGAAAAGCAAACATATTTTATGGGCAAAATGAAAGATGTATTGTTCCTAATAAAAAATGTTACACTTTGTACATGCAATCTACCTTTCTTTTGATCCAATGATAAAATATGATCATATCTTTAGACAAATACTTACTTTTCGACTGCGTGATAATTCTTTTCAATCCCTTTGCATTGTGCATAACAATGTCATGAATCTATGTTATAAATTTAAATAATTCAGAAATGCGAACTGAGATTGCGAGTAATTGATTATATACTGAATCATTTTGAAAAGATACATTTCCATCGCAATTCGTTATAAGTGGGATTCCGTTATTTTAGCAAAATGAAAGCATCGATTGGTATTCTGTGCCTCACCTTAGTGGGGTTTCTAAATTCTATTGGTAAGTATATGTAAGTAAGTAACGTTTATTCGTGTAAAATGAAGATATGTTACACTTTTGTACTTACTATCTGGTTTCATACGATTTCATCATTATTAGAATACAGCTATTACAAAAATAAGGGTTTGACGCTGCCTTAGTGATCACAATAGCGGAATAAAGGGCAAATATATTATTTGTGATTACAAAAGATCTTATCTTTAGTGCATTGATGGTGTGGTAAAATACATCATTCAAACGATTTGTGTCGTGTATACATACTAAAACGTTTCTCATCATTTCTTTTCCGCCTTGGTTGCTACTTATATATTTCATTAAAAATCTTCTCCTTGAAGGCTGGTATATAGGACAGTTCAGCAGGGAGAGTTGTAGGGTCTCGTGTGAGTTCTTATTGCAAATACCACCGCAACATGTTTCAGGCGAAATTCAGTGCACTGGCCCATGCTTTACTGATTATTATTTACTTAAAAAATAAAAAAAATTGATTAGCATTTCGAACTCGAAAGTTCATTGCTTCACTACCCGATTCGGGTAGTGTTTCTAGGTGGATAAATACTACCAGTGTGGGTCCACCACTCCCACGACGGGTCAACAACTCGCAGTATGCCCCGAACGGTCACCCATCCAAGTACTAACCGCGCCCAACACTGCTTAACTTCAGTGATCTAACGGGAACTGGTGTTTTCAGCGTGGTATCGCCGTTGACTATTATTTACTTACTTGTTATAAATTTGTTATTCTTTTCATTATAGTCATAGTCTTCATGAACGCTTTCGTAATAATTACTCTCGCTGTCATCGTTGTCCAGTCAAATAATTGTGCTCTCAATATTTGCTCGCCTTGTTCCTTCTGTACATCTACACCTTTCTATCTCTTTTTCTGTATGCATGATACATTTTTCCATAAAATGTCGTCAGCTCTTTCCATTGCGCGTATACATTTTCGAAAATTTCGTTCACCAATTTTGAACGTATAACGTGAGGCCGCGTGTGGCGTGCTCGTAGAGTACTCGAGCCCGCCGCGCCAAGTACTCTGATTTTCGGAACTATATCATTGGGCTAGACTAACCATCAATCGATAAATTTAGAAAAGCATGTAGAGGGCCTTACTTGTCTACATGCACGAAAATATACTCATAGAGCAACTTCAAATGCCAGTAAACCCGTTGAAAGGACGCCTTTCAGTTGTTTTCTGCTTTTCGTGCTCGATTTTGTTTTGCGTGAACTAAAACATTTTTTTTTGTGAATATCCGAAATGAGTGAACGAAAAAAAGTTCACAGATTAAAGAAGGGGACGAAATCAAATACTTGGGCTCTGAAAAAACAGTCTTTCGAAGCGAACACCGGTAAATCGATTTTCAGCGGAGTCGAATATAGAAGACGTGAGCGCCTCGGCCAAGAAACTCCGAAGGTCGACAAGTTCGTGTGATGTTGACATTAACGCTGATTTCGGTTACAGACTTATAAATTTTGTAACCGTTATCAATGCAATTGCATAAGTGGTTGTTTGTAAAACCTGCGGTGAAGACATAAAAATCACTGAAACGGCTCCACGTCGTTTGAGTTTTAAAATCGTTATTTCTTGTAACCAATCTGAAAGTACTGAAATACGTAGTTACTCTTATGTGAAAAATGGATATGAAATTAATCGCAGAATCACCTTAGCGATGCGATTATTAGGTATAGGTTTGAATGGAATCAAAAAGTTTTGTGCCTTCATGGAACTGCCGCGGCCAATATACCATTTTTTTATAACAAAATTGTCGAATCCATATCTATAGCAACGGACGCTGTGCTTAGTATGTGCATGCGAAGGGCAGCTGCAGAAGAGAAAAGGAGGTAACGTGGTAAAGGGCAGAACGATGGAATTACAGTTTCTGGCGACGGATCTTGGCGAAAGAGAGGACTTCATCCATTTTCGGAGTTACCACTCTCATCGGTTGGTTCACGGAAAAAGTCATCGATATAGTGGTTGAATCAAAATATTGTAAATCGTGTGAATTTTGGAAGAGTAAAGAAGGAACTGCAGAATATGGCGAATGGTATGAAGAGCACCAAAGGTCATGCCAAAGCAATCACGAGGGCTCTGCAGGAAAAATGGTAGTTGATTCGGTTAATGAAATGTTCCAACGCTCCGAAGAATTACACGACGTAAAGTATGCGTATTACATTGGAGATGGCGACAGTAAAACTTTCAAAGGCACTACTGATTCAAAACCTTATGAAAATTTCATTGTGCAGAAAAAAAGAGTGCATTGCTCATGTACAAAAGCGTATGGGCACTCGACTCCGTAATCTGAGAAAGAAAAACAAAGGATTGAGAGGCAAAGGAAAATTGACCGGAAAACTCATCGACGAACTCAGCATATACTATGGACTCACTATACGCAGGAATACAGCATCAATTGAAGACATGAAGTAGGAAATTTGGGCCACTCTTCACCACAAGCTTTCCACCGATAAGAAGCCACAGCATGAAAAATGCCCATCCGGTGCCGAATCGTTGTGTACGTGGCAACAAGCGAAGGCAGCAAATACTCTTCGTACTTACCAGCATAAAACTCCTCTAAACATCCAAGTTTTTGAGGCTATTAAGCCAGTTCATGAGGAGCTGTCGAACGACAATCTGCTAACTCGCTGCTTGGGGGGGCTTCACACAAAACAACAACGAGAGTTTCAACTCTACCGTGTGGAGCCTGGCACCCAAGAGCAATTCGAGCGGCAGAAAAATATTGTATATAGCTGCCGAGGTCGCTATGTGCACATTTATTGATGGTGTAAGCAGTGTGATGGTCATCATGGAGGTTTTGGGCATGACTACAGGGCCAAATTGTTACAATTATTGCTTAGAAATTGATGCACTGTGCTTAGACTACGCTGAGAGGTCGATGTCAGATGCGGTGAGGGGCGCGCGGCGTTCGAGCGCAAAATCATCGAGAAAAGCAGAAGAGGAGGCAAATCTTGCCATAGAGTGACATCTATATGGAGCTGGCATCGCAGACTAATGGGAAACAAAATTTTTTGTTGCATTTTTCAAGTTTAACAACAACAAAGTTGTATGTGAAATTTTAAACGCAATTTTATCAAAACATCTTTTTTCAAATCGGCGTCACAAATAACTTCAACAATTTTTTTCCGATCAACTTTAAATTTCAACCACATATTTATAATTGCATTTCGCAGAGAAGTACTCATGGAATTTTCGATACATTAAAAACTACATTTTATGAGCATTTTTATACGAATTTTTCACTGAAAATTCGACTGTTAACTTCGAATGCCTGGCATTTTCGGATAAAAGCAATATTTTCACATTTCCATACGAATTTCTCTAGGTATTCTTATGTAGATAATGAAAAATTTGTTATTTTGTTCCAGGTTAAAAATTGTGGCTGCTCCAGCCGCGGAGCCCCTTAAAAAAAAGGCTTCGGAAAGGACTCAACAGAAGTCGGCTGTGGCCAGACCCCTTAAATTATTCAAACCATTTTCTTTAGCTTTTAGAAATTTTCATTTAGAATAGAGTTCGGAAGTCGCGGTTTTCCCGAATTTTGAACTCATTTTCAACTTTTCAATTAGAGTGAGGTAATAATGGATGTAATGTGACAAATCTAATGTTTCATAACAAATTTTTATTGCTGATGACTATCTTCTCCTATAGTAATACTAGATGGTTATGGGTTTTTCCTGCAATTTTCAACTTGTAGTCCACTTTGTAATTAGAGTGAGGTAATAATTAATGCAAATGTGAAAAGTGAACAAAAAGTAAAAAATTTCCGAAAAAAACCGCAACTGACTAGCGTCAATAAAAATATAGTTATAAACAACAGTAATTTGTTTGAATGATTACGTTTATCGAATTTAATTTTTTTATTGGTTCGCACGAACTGAACAGTTGATAATAAGTTGAATGATTCTGAAAAAACGCGACTTCATAACTCTATAACAAGAGAAAACTGCTACAAACCATATAAATTATTTAAATAATGTCTTTGAGTATCTCATTGCATCCAAGTTTTGCTCTCATTGTAAGTCAAAAACATTTATGATTTAGAAAGAAAGGATTCATTACAGTTTTAGTATTTTTGAGCATTTGAATTTTGCAACAATGAACTTACTGTTATAAGATTTGTTCTTAATTGAATTCCTGAGCAAAATGAAATCAATGGTTTCCGTTCGCGAAATCAAGGGACTGGGTGAGTCGACTAAATTGAGTAATTTCAGATTAAATTGCCAAAATTCTAAAGAGTAATTTTTGGCGAGTTTTAGTATTAAGCTAATTTTTTTGGGTTTCCTGTCCTTATGTGATTTACGTAATCGAACGCAAAGATGGGAGAGGACCCCTTGAGATTTTAGAACAACTTCTCTGTCGGTTCCGAACAGTTATAATTTTTTCTTATGGATTTACCTAACTTGAACTTGTGAAATCATCCAGTAAGGTTTGAGAGAAATTTTAGTTCGCCTAATGTAATTGATCATTGTTAAATAATGAATTGAATTTAATGAATTTCTTAGTAGTTTCAATTGAGTTTTCCCTTATTAAATTTACCCTATGATTATATTATTCAGTTTGATTAGTTGTCTCAAATAACGAACATATTTTGGAGCCAGAGGTTCAGCTCTCACGAATGCGGAGAACCTGAAGGATATCGTTGGATATTTCCAAATTCATCCCGCAAAAAATCAAAATACAAATCATTTTCTGTTTCGCGCCGAAATTAGATTCGGCGTGTGAAAATGCTGTGACACGCCCCTTCTAAAAGCGCGCCAAAGTTCGATAAATTTGAATGTGTTATTCTCGGCCGAGCTCTGCTTCCACCAACGATGATACCTCTGCCGTCGCACTCCGCTTGAAGAGGTTAGAACCTTAACTTCCTGCGATATTATTCGATCAATTAAAAAACTCATTTTCATAATTTTCAAGGATTGGATTTTTGAAGGATATTCATAAAATCATTGTTAAATGCAAACCGGTCGCGACCGAAGGAAGGATATTTCTTAATTTTTTTACTATCTATGCAGGGATCGATGGGGTCAAAATAGTGGCCCATGGTCCCCTGTCTCTGTAGATTTCTTTACATTTTGGTCTAATTTTCGAGGAAAGCAACCAATGACGTTTTCTCAATCTCCTTTTTAACTTTAATTCCCACTCACGCGACAACGCGAGCCCTTCCCAGCGAGTTACCCACTGACGCATAAAAATATCCATGATGGCCGCGATGACGGTTACATCAACCAAAGCGGTTAAGGAATTTCAGTACCGAGCACGTACATGAACTCTCTCGTGAAAAGGAAGATCACATTAAGACGAGTTTCAAACCACCTTTGGTCTTTTACCTTTCAGCCTATACCTGCATCAATTTTAGGGCATTGAAATAGACACCACTCTCTCTCTTAAATAAGGATAGCTGTCTGTATTAACATCCTAGCTATACCTAAAAGTCCCAAAGAACCTGGGATGATTTATTATTATTTACGAGATCTAGAGGCTTCAATCAGTTGCCGTTATATTTATGGAACTCTGTCCCTCCCTCCATCTTGTCATCTCTTTCTGTTGAAACTTACAAGAAAGAGCGCCCCCTTTACAATCTATGACTCGTGATGAGCCTAATAATGATGAGATATTGGGCCCTCAAACTGCCGGGACAAGAATATGCCTGCCTATCCTGTGATTTTAAGTTGTTCTTTTTTTCACAAGGGCTCATAATTTATAGGTTTAACAGGCCCGCCCCCGATGACAAGGCGCCTCCAAAATGAATCACTTCGACTCAAAGGTTCGAAACGTTCAAACGTACAAACGTAAAAAGTACTATTCACAAATTAATTACAAAATACCAAATGCTGAAATAAGTCCTTTATGAAATTTTCAGTTCAACTTCTAACAAAGAAATCTCTATAAACAGTGTTCTCATTATATTTCATCTTATTCCTGTTAAAACAAGTCCACCTGCCACTTGCAACTGACAAATGGCTAAAACTAGCTCAAAATCTATTCTCTTAATGTTACATTGAAACTAAAGACACCCTAATTTGCTGCTAAAATATTAGCATTTCCTACCGATAAAACAGTTATCTGTTACAATGCGCATGCGCAATATTCATAAAACTTGGTCACGGCTGATTTCTCTTAATTTCTTGTTGAACTCTCAAGTCGTAAGCAGCTTCTGATTTGGAAATTCATGGTTGAAAGAAACACCGAATGCTTTATTTACAGGTTTTAAACTGTGTGATATAATGCAATATTTCAATTGAACATTTGAAGCAAAACTATGCAGATTTGCCTAACACCTGTGTCAGGGTAAATATTGACTTACCTGTCACTTCAAATTTGAATTCCAGATTCAGAGACGAAAGTCCTCGGCCAAGAGCGTTCGTCAAAAATTGTAGCCTCACGAAATTTAATCATTAATCTTGCGAAATTTGTATGTTTCCATGAAATAACCTCAACCTGTCAAATCGTTGGTAGTCGAAGGGCGATCGTCGAATCGGAAGTCGCCAGTACCTACTAACGCACCCTGGATAAAGCATCTATCACTAACCATATTCCAGGCGTCCCATGTTCCCATGGTAACCGCATTCAATCCAAGATGGCGGGCCACGAACGCCCCGTATAATTAGTACCGTATCTGGCCGTCATCCCCACTGATCCTTCAGCGCCATGTCAGCGAAGCGTTACGTCACAAAGAACATCACAACAATAATACCACGAAAGCCAAGGGTGGGTAGAGGCAGCAGAGGTTCCTTTGGAATTAGTTAACGCACCCTGAGCCAAGGAGCCGCTACCAATCATGGCCTTACCATTTTGCGCCACCATCTTCACAATCGCAGTATAAGATGGCGGGCCTCGAATATTCAGAGCAAGGAATCACAGGGGTCGTTCTTTAGACCTCTAGGCCGAACTTCGTAGGTTTTTCAATCATGTCGGTATTTATTAATAAACAAAAGCAGAAAACGAGACTTTACAATTTTAAACGTCAATTCCCGACAGTTTTCGATGCTTATGCAATTTACGAGCCACACAACAGAAGCCTAACGGAAGGAAGAGAATTGTGGCCACGTGTCCGAAGGCGACGGAAACCGCGGACGCCATATTCAAATCGAACGTCGAACTCTAACGCGAATACCTTTTAGATATACCTGCCTCGATACGAAAAAAAAGGAAAAGAAACCCGATTGCATACTGACTCGACTCGCTAAAAACTCGGCATGTGAAATTAGATAAAGAAAAGCACTCTTAATAGGAAGGGCCAGCGAGGCAACGATTCGGAAGGTGGTGGCATCCCACCATACAATCCGCTGGCTGCGTCGCTTGCCGAAGTACAGAAAAAATTACCTCAGCCATATTCGTCCAATTGATCCTATTATTCAATTAAATTTTCACGTTGGGCATTCAATAAAACAAAGAGAGTCCCATACAAGATTCCAGAGGCACAAATATACGTATATGAATTCGCATGAAGCCTCTCACTTTCGTTTTTGTTCGAAGACTGGCGACACGTGCCACACTGGGATTGAAAAACGGACACTGATAAATAATAATCTTTCAACCCAGCGAGATTTTGAAGGTAATTCCTTTTGTTAAATTTGGCAAGCGACGCGATGGGGGGGGGGGGGGCTATTGACGCCATGGGTCCTACAGACTCGCTCACAGCCGGCCCATTGCCTGGCTTGCTCCTTTAAGAGTGCTCCATTTTTTCTTATTAAAGTGTGCCTACTATAAACAAGAAAATAGTTTTGTGCTAACGACCACGTGGTCGTTTTAGAGTCCTTTTTTTCACTGTCAGTTCTTGATCCAAATGAGTAGCTCCCCGAGTCGACTTAGCTTAAGCATCGTACAAGTTGTCGGGAAAAATTTAAAAATGTTAGGGTATTGAGATATTAAATAGCCGCCAAACAAATTGTCGAATTTACATATACGAGTTTTTAAAACAGAAGAGCCGTTATGATTTTAAGAACTACCCCTGAGTTCTCCTGCTCCCTTAGCTTCTCTTTCTGGGTTTCAGGCTTAGGATGATTTTATCTTTTTTTTATTTATATTTTTTTCTACAAATTTTGCCGGGTCATGAATTATATTTTCTCTCGCTATACGGGCCTGGCTGGCGCCCCGACTTCAGATTACAGGATATAAACCATAAATACATACCTACGTATATACGGATACGTATATACGTGTGTATGTAATACCGATTTAACTGTCATTGTCTGGTGGCCATAAACCATCCCTTGCACATATTTGGCAAAAGACCTGCTGTATGGTTACTTACAAATTTCAAATTTACGCGAACCATATTAAAACGTGGCAAACGATCTTGGGAAGATTTGAAAGACAGTTCTAAGTCAACCAAAAGAAGGAAGGTGCAAGCTATCCAGGAGAGTTACTCTCTGCTTGAGATTTAGCAGGCTCCCCTCGGTAATCTGAAAGCGTCTGAAAAATACAAATTGACAAATAGAATCATTCAGCCGTTACGAGATTCGAGAAAACTGAGGATGAAACGAGTGCAAACAGATTTGTCCACGATGAAGCACTCGCACTGATCGACGACGCTAAACTATCCAGACACAAGTACGAAATCATACGCTTGCAAGCAAAAGCTAGGAATGTTGGCACTAATGTCCCATCTATAGATCTACTGGAAGCGAAAAGAGAATGCTACCCTCCTAGTTAAGCGATTCCTATAACTGATCAAAACGTTACGATTAATCTGCAAGAGCTGCTAGATCATACTGTCAAGTGTTTAATTAAGTTCGCAGCATTCAGTCATATATTTTGTAAGAAGGAGTGAAATCTATGACACTTTTCCTCAAATATGGCTGTGATGGAGCATCAGGCCAAGGCTTATATAAGCAGAAACTTCCAAATGGTATGATATCGGACGAAAGCATCTTCATGGTTGTATTTGGAAAATTTAGGTGTCAGGTAAGTCATAAGAAGTTTTTAACCATGTTGGACGGGAAAACAGCTCAGAATCTCAGCAGCATACTGAATGCAGCCACTTGTCACTTGTGTGAAGCGAACCCTTCAGAGATGTGGATCCTTAGTTCTGAAATTCCACTAAGTCGAAAACGGAATTTCATGCTGAAAGCTGAAATGATCAATGTCGACTATATGTGTGTTATTTGATGATTTTTTTTTCTTGTTTCGAAAAGGGGAACTTGTTGCTGATGGTTGCAATGTACAAGATTGAAAATTTGCCTTAAAAAAAGTGCGGGTAGTTTATCTTCGTAGATCTCGTATTGAAAAGTTCTACCATGGTTAATTTTGTTTTGTATTTACTTCAGAAAGCTGGACTTTACAAGTGTAGGGTACACTCAGAAAAAAGTTTGGTTGCATCAACAATTGAAAAAGAATTTTACAAACGTATAATTTCAAATAGGGAACTCCTAAATATCATGCACTCAAATAAAGATCACAAACTATGGGCGAGAATTTATTCGATTTACAATTTGCATTTAATACAAGTAAACTTTATTCGACAGGTTTCACAACAGATTTCTTTAATTTCCTGAGAGACCTCCAACCGATTGCAGCGTTCAATAAAGATTCAAAAGGCAAAAACCAAATCAAATTTCAAGAGGCAGAAAAATGGGCAGATAGGAAGTGAAAATTAAAAATAATAAGAGAAAGAAGTACTTCAAAATGTAGACTCAGCGAAAAAAAAGACAGTCAAAATATTATGATTCAAGGCTTATACCGATAAGATTCGAAATTAGCGAAAAAGTTTTAAAAAGTGATAAAACATTATCCAATAAAGAGGAAGGAATAACTAAAAAGTCGAACACAAATTTTGAAGGACTATTCTTCATTAAAGCCCAAATTTTACCATAAATTCACGAGTTAAAAAGTGAAAGCGATAACTCATTGGACAACTGGATTATTACACGTACAAAACAAATAAAAAGACAGATAATACTATACGAGAAGAAGAATGGGCACAAATAGAAATGGAGATACAGGAAATCGAAGAAGTAAAGCTGTTGTTACAGGAGAAAAGAAGAGAAAGAATACTATTTTTACCACTTGAACACCAATACTACTGAACAATTAATTTAAAAAACCCTTCATAGACACAACCGTCAGTATTAGTGGAAAGAAGGGTAAGGTGACAGTGCGGGGCATGGCGACTCTTGCAAATAATGCTCGTCTTTGTTCATTTTCATATTAATTTTTGTAATTACCATAGCTTTCTTCAGTAGTCAAGGAAGCTATTTTATGTGAAAAAAAAAACTAATATAAAACTTAAGAAACACGAGCATTATTAGCAAGAGTCACCATGCCCCGCACTGATAACATACCCCACTTTCCCCTACTATAAAATTAATTTAGGTGAAAAATATTTTTTGCATTTAAATGTTCATTTAAATTGGAAGAAATGAAATAATTTTGATAAATTTGGAAAAGAAAATACATCTTGTAAATAAAGGTAAGTTCAACTATAAGAGGCCAAGATAGAATTTTAGTTGAAAATAAAATAGAATTTAGAGATCACTTGATTGAAAGTAAAAACCAAGAGTTTGGAAAAAAACTGAAGTTTAAAGCAGAACTTAAGAATCGACAATAAAAAAATAGAATAGGAAAGATAATTCAAATAAGATGGAAAATATAGATAACAGCTGAGATACTGATTGTATTTTTTTAGAGAGGTAGGATTTTCATTTTCCTTGCAATTAAGAAGAAGGATGGATGACATCACGATCTTGGAATGTCAGTAGTACAGGATTATGGTTGCTGTTGAATTATACATTTTCTATGGCACATATTATGGCGAGAGATCAAATCGGGCCAAAAATTAACATACGGTTCCGGATTCAACGCGAACAAAATATCTCAAAGGCGGCTGGTTGTAGAAACACCAAAAACTCAAGGATATTCTAAAAATAAAGAAACGTAAGCGAGGATACTACAAAAATGGGAGAAGAGAAAATAATACCCTGCGAAAGAGGAAGAAGAATTCGGAAAACGTAACCAGGGGACTGATGACACGTGCATTGACTTAGAAACTGATGAATTTTTGCTATCATTTGAAGAAGAACTACTACAAACAGAAGCAATCCTAAGGAAGAAGTAAACCTCGCACAATCGGAGGAGGGGAGGCTATAAAAAAGTTATAAGCCTAGCGCAAACGTACCCGCCCCCCCCCCTCCCACCAGGGTCTCTGCACCAAATTCTCATCATCACGGAATTAGTCTTGTGCTACCTGCATCATTAGCCGGTTTATTCCGTGTCACCTCCAGTCCCGTTACGTACTCCAACCAACGTCATCGCACCTCCAGGTCTACATGCAATCATCCTGACACCATTCCAAGGAAAACTATCTCAACCTGCTCTCGTGAGAAGTTCGATGACATTCACCATCGCCTTGGGTCAGCAGGATACCCTTTTCTCTGTAAGTTTTCCGCTTTCTGATTCGTTTAAACGAATCAAACCAGCGCGAATTGAATGCGTTTCAATTCGTATTTATTCGTGGTCAAAGTCGTTTCGAACAAAAATTAATAAAAAATGCATGCCTCGAGACTCGAACCAGCGATCCCAAATGTGTAAGTCCAGAGGACGTCCACAGGGCTACGGGACTTATTGATATTTATCTGCAATGGATCCTCTTTGCCTAGCACATTGGGTATAGTTTCCGAATTCGATTCAATAAGCCAGCTTCGCCGCCGACAAGTTCAGGCGAATTTGAGCTTGACTTCAAACATCGCAAATTAAAATGAATTGGCTGATACTGAAATGAATGCGTGCTGACATATTCAAATGAATTAGGTCTCCTAAAAATTTTTCGCCGAATCCGGATGAATAGCAGATTTGAAGATTAAATTACTTATTTCCGAATTTACAAGAATTCACGACCTGCTCCAATTCGAGATTGCCGCAAAGAGGAATTCACGGAGGATCTAGCTAATTGATCTCAATTTGCCTCAGCTAGCTTCTTTTTACTGGGAATTCAACCGTTTGGTTCAAAGTTCGACTATTCGGTTGAAAATTCCTTTTCTTAGTAGAAACCTAATCTTTTTCGTTAAAAATTCATCTACTTTGTCATCAGATTTCGATTAGATTTCGGTTAGTTTTGGGTATGATTTCGATAAGATTTGGATCAGTTTTCGATGCGATGAGATCAGATATTAATGAGGAAAAAGGAGGGAATGGACGGGGCGGAGATTTCAAGGACTTTAGGATCAGTAAGGATTTTCAGGATCATTGACGAAAGCCCACCGCACACAATTGTATTTTTTACTTACCCCATCATCTGTTACAACATGCCAGTCCTACCAAGTATTTGTGGCAAATAAATATGTATTCTCAAATAGATTATTTCGAAATCTACGTGGTTCAGTTGGAATGGAAGCTTCTAATGTGTTCCCTAAGGGCTCACATTTTTCTTGTATCTCTTCCCTATTCCTTTACACACATCCCATACACTTTCTTGGTGGTGGGAGGGGGACCTACAGTTTAAGGTGGGTTCCGAACCACCAAGAGAAGCAGCTTTAAGTACTTAGAGAACCTTTTTCTCTAGAGGTACCGGTCCCACGACTCTCCAGAATTGAACAACTTCCTTGCTAGGCTAGTGTTCACCGCATGGGCCGTCGAGGCTCTTCCATAGAGTGAGGCGGGAATCGAACCCGCAAGCTGTTGAATAATACAAAAAAAAATTATGATAATACTCAAAAATTTAGGTGCGTCATACACATCGAAACCTTTAATTCTAATTCTCCTGAAAGTTGGGACTAAAGTATCGTATAGGCTAGCATTTTTAACCGGTTTCTACGTTTTCTAAGCTAAGTTCTTAAGTGATTTTTCATACTAGGATTTTAAAGAAAATTATTTCTTTTTTCATGTAAAGATAAAGTTTAAAAAATGGTTAATATTAATGTGACTTTGATCAAAGAAATCGCAAAAACCAAGTTGATAGTTAACTACTCGGTTAATTGTATTATGAATAGGAAATTTTCCATTAAATCGTTTATTTATTGAAAGAATATAATTAAATTTAACTAAAAAATACACATATTAATTTTCTCATCCATCCAAATTAAACAAGTCGCGAAATTTTTCGAATCTAGTAAATTTAGAACAAAAATTTTTAATAAAATCTCAGTTGGAACATTGACACAAAACCTGCATAACTTTATCTCTCATGATATATAATGTTATAATTCCTTAGAGGAAATTAATCATTTTTCCTCTACGTTTCTGATATGTCATAAATCTAAAGTATTTCGCGACTTCAGTTTACAAGAAAGAGATTAAATCAATACAAATAATTCAGAGTGACGTTTGAGATAGTGACTAACCCTATATGTAGAATGAAACATTTTAAAGAGTATTCGCTGGTTACTCGGCTGCCAAAATTCGTCATAAGTGTGTTTCTAATATTTCATGAAAATGAAATCCGTCATTGGTATTACGTGTTTCATCCTATTGGTGTTACCTAATCCTATTGGTAAATATAATAATATCTCGTGAACGAAAAGTTTGAAAATAAAAAGTATTTAATTTTTGTAATCACGTTGGTCGACATCCCTTTAACATCTAACAAATGCCCCCACATATTTCAAAACTCGTATTAAAAAAACTCACAATAATGAATTTTATAATAATCACTTTACCACCTCATTAAATTTAGGCAAAAAGCTATACCGTATTTAGACGCATATAAGCTGGACCTTTTTTTGGATTTATTTCGAGCATCTAAAATCAGGATGCAGCTTATATGCATGTGAATATGGTCATTGTCAACCACTTAAAGTTTCAACCCTCATAAAAGACATTTAATTTACAAGTCCTCTTTCTACTAACTTTCTAAATTTGTGCGGCACTGCGAAAATTTAAGGTTTTATACAACACATTAGTCACATTCTTAATACAACAATTAATTTTTTACTCATGCTTTCTTTTTTCAGAATTAATTTGGCCATTTCGTAAGGTCAAGATTCATCCTCTTCCCATTCAACTTGATGTTCATCATTTTGAAACTACTTCATTATTAGTTCCGAGTTTACCAGCAGGCTTTCACGAAGTAGCAACAGATAAGAATCACGTGTACGTCATTGGAATAATTCATTTTGGAAAATTGCATCCACTGGTGGTTCCTAGAGAAGATTCTTTTAATACCTATGGAAGAGTAAAAGTACGCATTATTGACAACGTGAATATACCTATATTGAAAACAGATCCTGTGAATCGCCTATTCTATAAAAAATGTGGGCAAAAGAATATTCATTTAGCCGAAACACGCGAATAATTCAGAATTAACTGTATATATTGTGCAGAACTGGCAGTATGATGGTCCATTTTTTAAATTGTAACAGAAACATTTTTTTTTAATCTGAACCGATAAACACTTTTTGTCTAGCCCAGTTCCGTCCTCAGCTCACCGTGCTTAAAACCTACTTATTCTATTTGCAATTTTGAGGAATCAGAACAAAAATTGTCCACGCATTACTTTCTAGATGTTTTTTATTTTCATAATTTAGTTTCTTGAATTATTCATGTGTTAGCCAGAAATATTATATCAGAGCCGACAATAATGTATTTTAGTCTTATAACCTTGTATCTATATTTGTATTATTTATTGTTGACACGACTGCGAAGAACTGTGATGAAATGTAAGAAAGTAATGGGAACGGCCCAAATGATTCTGGTTTATATTATGGCTTGAAATTACATTTTATAAAGAAATAAAAAATACTGAGACAAAAACACGCAAAAAGTATTTCTTAGGTTTTTTAAAATGGACGTGAAACCTTTTAATATCACTCTTATAGAAGAGGCTAAGTTTCCTAATATAAGCTTGAGATATAAAATTTTATAGTTCACTGTGGATATAAAATTACTTGAGTTTCTTCTGGAACTGTGATTATTATTAAAAACCAAATTATAACTGATTACTAATAACGCTTTATCTTTGTAACAGTGCAACTTTTTTATTCATATTATTAAACGTTTTAATTCTGGAAATTAATATAAAACATTATATTTTTCAAATCTGGTTTAAGGCCATGTGATGAGTGTGTCACGTGACCAGATTGTTACCTTACCGGCACTTTTTTTATTTGTCAACTTATTTTCATATGAATAGCCGCATCGAGTGGAAAATTTGGGATAATAAATACTAAGAAAGGAGACTCTCGTCCTAAATTATAATAATCATGAAAACAGAAAAAACAAAACTTTTACAAAAAAAACGTTTCCCATGATTATTACAATTTGGGATCAGAGCTGCCTTTCTGAGTGCTTCTTATTTATTATGCCAAATTTTCAACTCGAAGTGGCTATTCGTGTGGAAATAAGTTGATAATTTAAAAAAGTGTCGGTAAGGTAGGAATCCGGTCACGTGACCCTTTCGTCACATGGCCTTAAGATATCAAATATTATTATAATAAGTTCTATATATTGAAAAATTCTATACTGGTTTTTTATATAATATTTTACATTTGGCCAAAAATCCTGGTCACATACACATATTTTAAGAATTACTAGCATTTTCATCAATATTTTGTGGCTTGTTCTGGTATATTTTTGACTGAGTTTTTCAGTGATTAAAATTTCGAAGATCGTTTACTTTCCTTTGATGAAATTGAACATTCATGATTGAATGAAAAATTTTCGTTCTTTTTTCGAAAATTCGTAAAACCGTCGGGTATTCTGTACCCAGTGTGTATCATGAGGGTTTGAAATTGTATCTTTTTTTGATGAAAATTTAACTATTTGGTTGATGATTGATCTTTTTTATTAAAATTGAACTATTCCGTGGGAAATTTGTGTACCTTTTTGGTATAAAATTCAACTACTCCAATTTAAGATTTATCATTTTACTTGAAAATTCATCACATTGGCTTAAAAGTGAATTGTTTTTGTAAAATTCGACTATTGGTTAAACATTTCTGATTTTCAGTTGCAAATTCAAAAAATCGGTTGCAAATTTATATATTGTGTTGAAAATTGATATTTATTTGTAGAAAATTAATCTGCATGGTTGAGTATTCATCTTTTTGGTTGAAAATTCAAACATTTCAACCCAGTAAAAAGAATCTAATTGAGACGAATCGAGATGAATTCGCTAGATCCTCCGTGAATCTCTCTTTGCGACAATCTCGAATTTGAGGTAGTGATGAATTTGTGTAAATTCGTGAAAAATAATAAAGTCTTCAAATATAGGGTGGGTGTACCGAATTTTGCACACCCTAACTGTTTTTCCCCATAGCAGCTCTGTTTACAGGTAAATCCATCCAGAAAAATGCTGAATATTCCAGCTGAGTCCTGCCTTTGACTCCTGAAGCCCAAATTGCTGTGAAAAAATCCTGCTAGAAATTATTCTAGAAAGAGTAAGAAAGTCCAAAATCGCGATTTCCAAAAAAGTGTTCCCAATTCCGCCCACCAGGTGTTCCCGCAACAGCCTAGCAGGCGGAATTAGGAACAGATGACAGGCTGGGGATATAAGGAAGTAAAACTCATTTGGAACGAAACTGAATTTAATTTTCAATTAAAATAATGAACTGCACACGTGCCAGGTAGGAAGTGCTAGGTAGGAAGCGTCGGAAAGCACGTGGTTCAGCTCCATAAGAAGCTCGATTCTGCTTCTTAGACATCTGTAAGTTGAAATAAAAGTGGTAAGAAACGATTTCCAGCATGCTTCTATTTCCGCCTAGTAGGAGAAATTAGGATCAGCTTTGTAGGCGGAATTAGGAACAGATGACAGGCTGGGGATATAAATAAGTAAAACTCATTTGAAACGAAACTGAATTTAATTTTCAATTAAAATAACGACCTGCACACGTGCTAGGTAGGAAGTTCTTCTATTTAAGCAAAAGGTGCACTTGTAATATTTTTTCGATTCCCCGGAAGCAGCGTCGAAGAGCACGTGGTTCAGCTGCATAAGAAGCTCGATTCTGCTTCTTATACATCTGTAAGTTGAAAGAAAAGTGGTAAGAAACGATTTCCAGCATGCTCCTATTTCCGCCTAGTAGGCAAAAGTAGGTTATTCTCAAAATTTATTATATCTGTTGAATCGGCATTTCACATGTTTCAACCTGGTTTAAGAGAAGGAATTTAAAAACGAAACTTACAGGGTATTTCAGTCGAAAAACTCACGAACGAAAATTCGATCGGTGATCTCATGGAAACAATAACGTGTTTCACATATTTCTGGGCAACAATACAACCTCCGACGGCAGCGCATGAATTTTTTTCAGTGTCCACCAGTTCATTTTAATTCGCGATATTTTAAGTCAAGCCCCAATTCGCCAGTTCGCCAGCGCGAATACAGTTAAAAACTGGCCAATTCAATCGAATTCGTAAGCTATAACCAACGCGCTCGGCATAAAGGATCCGTTTTAAATAAATATCAATGTGTCCCATAGCTCAGTGGTCGCCCTCTGGACTTTATCCACTTGAGATCGCTGGTTCGAGTCTCAAAGCATGAAATTTTTATTATTTTTTTCGAAATGACCTCGACCACAAATTAAGGCGAATTGGCACGTATTCCATTCGCTCTGTCCCAATTCGTTTCAACAAATCAGAAAGCAGAATTCGGACGAATTTAAAGAAATTAATTCACCGCAATCTTCCCGAATTAGTTTTTTTACTGGGAATTGAAGATTCATCATTTTAGTGAAAATTTATCTGCTTATTTTAAAATGCAATCATTCCAGTTGAAGATTCATAATTTTATTTGAAAATTCATCACTTTCGTTAATAATTCAACTATTTGGTTGGAAATCAGTTTTTTGTTTGAAAATTAATTAATTCCACTTAAAGTAGAACTATTATATAATATTAATATAACATAACATATATTAATATAATAAAAATACATTTTATTGCAAACGTTCCTCTGTTTCATAAATAGGAGCAAACGTTGCAAACGTGTCCTTCGATATCAAGCCTTCTGACTCAGATAAATGGCAGTCAATCCTCCCGAATGTGAAGTTTAGATAACTAAAATTATTTTTTTGTGTTTAAAACTTTAGAACCATACTTGCTTTTTATATAGATAATTTTATATAGTGAATTCTGACATTGGCAATGTTGTATGATTCATCGATCTCTTCGTTCGTAAATTGTGAAGTATAGATACCAGAGGAGGAATTACAAGTGTAGCTCTCCGTTAATGCAACTTAGATTTAATTTGCGAAAAACCTTTATCGGCTAAAACTTGTTCGCCTGGCTCTGTTAGCTTCAAAAACTTTTGCTCTTGCTATCATGGACAACTGTCGTATGCTAATACATCAGTTATTAATATCATTATATGTATAATTACATCACTATGTATACAATTATTATTATACATGATTATTATTATATTTATAGTGATTTACAAAACAGGCCTAAATGTCACAATTGTCCCACCATTAGCTTCTGCTCGATGAAAACTAGAATAAAAGGATATAAGTTCTCTATATGAAACAAAAAACCATTCATCTGTTTAGGTGACTTCGTAACAATGCAAATGATCGTTGAATCCAACAGTGTACAATCCGGATAAAATAAAGCGTACACCTTCATTTTCTTCTGGCTTAAATACTGATTGTAAAAGTCCAAACAATGGCAAATCCTCCTCGTGGTTTATTACTTCGACAATTCCCGACGTATAGCAAGTGCCACGGACAAATATTTCTTTCACAAGTAATAAGTGTTCATGTTAAAGAGGTAAAATATTTCTAAAGTTTTCGTAGTTGTCTGCATCGACTATTTTGAATTCCACGCTATTATATTCAGCTTCTTTCGAAAATCCTTTTTTGGAAAGAAAATGCGCACAAAGACTTTGCGAATACCTTTTAGCAATCGATAAAGGGAGATTCTTGCGGCAAGTCATGGACTTTACTGTTTGCTTTACAAACCGGCGATGTTTTCCTCCAAATCTCATTGTCCATATATGAATCAGGGGACCAACTTGTTTCATAATTCTTGGATAGTGAACCAAAAAGTGGTGTTTTGGTTTTAAACTCTTCCCAAACACATTACAGTAGATCTCATGATGTTCTGCAATCAGGGTAGCAAGGAAGGCAGTTGAGCCTTCAGCAACAAATGAGGCTAAGACAATATCCATTATCTGCGCAAGAACTTTGTTTAGTTTTCAAGTTTCCAGTAGCTAGAACCAGATCGCCTACCTCGAGACCAAAGTCCCGCACGAAAAAAAGCATTTCTGATGCAGACATTTTCAGTTTTTCTCCCCGAATGTGCTATTTTGTGATCAGAGATGACTTGTTTCCAAAATCAGGACCATAATTGAAATTCCGTACACGTTCATTCAAGGTCACTAGGGTCAAATCGTGCATTGCATCTGCCATAATATTGTCAACAACGTGGAATGTGTCAAGAACATTCCATATACTTCGTGTCTTAATGCCAGTAAGAGATGGATTGTTGATGAGCGCATCTGCCTCATAATTTTCGCGATTTCGTAAAGCTTGCAGATTTTCTCTAGTTCGGATTCCTCTTTCCCGCTTACGCTCTTTACAAAAGCGGCAAGAATAGTTCGCATCGAACGAATCCACAAATCAACGGATTTAATGATAACCCTTATTATCTGCGAGTGATAAGCAGAGAGCAAAATAAATCTGATATTTGCCTGTCTCTGTCCTAATGAGAATTCCGTTAGAACTCAGATCTTCTAAATCGTCAATAATAGGACGAAAAGCTTCCCCATTATTTTTATGTCGGTCATCACTTAAAAATATAACTGCAACAAAAATTTTCTTTAGTTGAGAAAGTAAGTGCTGTGTAATACATGGAATTACCGATTTGATTACCGATTTCAATGCATTTTTAGTTACTGAAAACAAGACTTGATATAAATAATAATAAAAGGTGTACTTTGGGGAATAGGGTAAAATTACCCTATTAATGAATGAAAAAAATATATCTTCAATTGAAGTCAGAATTGATAACGATTTTTTGCATTGAAATCGCTTCCTTATTTCACCTGTCACTCCAAAACATAGCTCCAAAAATTTAGATTCTTTTTTTAGATATTGTACCACAAAATGGTAGCCATCTGGCACTACTATTTTTCTAGCTTCCAAGAAAATCGCTGATACCTAATCTTTCTGACACGGAACCTCTTGTAAGAAAAAATAAATAATTTTGCACTCACTCTGAAAACGTTCATCCAACTCTTCTAAATTGTGAGTCTTGAGCCACTCTCTCACTTCATCCAAATTATCTGGAAGCACTATTAAGCACAACGAAGCATGAAAAACAAAACGCAACACAAAAACTAAACTTCTATTACTATCACTAGCGTCGGATAACCACAGATGACGGATGTTAAGTGTAGCGTCGCGTCGGATAACCGGATACTAACTGTCAAGGCCGTAGCCAGGGGGGGGGGGTGGGGGGTTTTTCCCCCCCCCCCCGAAATTTTTGGAACATGTTCATAATATACATATACTCTCCTGTGTGCCGCTGCATAACCCCCCTCCCGATATTTTTTCTGCTGCATATCCCCCGCCGAAATTTTTTCCTGCTATATATCCCTCCCCGAAAAATTTTTCTGGCTACGGCCTTGCTAACTGTGGCCAAATTTTCCACTACTTTGAGTAATTTCGAGGCATCTTAAAGTTCAGGACTCAGGTATGACTCATATATACCTGAAGGCCCTTTGAGGAGGAAAGGTTTTATAATTTCAAGAATATATTCTTAACTGCTTTAGAAGACATTCTTACATTAGGAATACCAACTGCTTTCAAGATGTAAGTGGGAGATATTCTTAAAATCTAAGAATATTTCTCAAGTGGGAAGATTAAGAATATCTCCCTCTTAAATTAAGAATGCTTTTTTTCAGTGCATAAGTACTCTTTGCTCCACTGTTGGTGGTGTTTCAGTTCGTAACTCAGTAAAATCAATCATGCATCTGAAATTGGGATACATATGAAACGTTAATGGAAGATTTCTTTTAACACTTTCTCGCAGGGGCCAGAATATCCAAGTCTTTGTTCTAACTGAAATTGTTTTCAACATTACGAAGAAGATATCTGATGCTGTAGTGGTATGTATTTGAAAAAGACATGCCAGGGCACCAAAGGAAATTCCCAATTTTAGCTTCATAAAGAACAGTTAAAGTCTGTTTTCTTTTCCAAGTTTTTAATAATAAAGAGGTTGTCCATCCTTACCTAATTCAATCAGGCTAAGGAAAGTAGCAAGAAAGGCAAATGTTACTCCTGCTAGTTGCTTCATTGCTGTGTTCGATTTCATATCAAGGAAGCCCATAAATCCGCGAGCTGTTTCAAAATCGGGACCACATTTAGTCTCTTTCGTATTCACTGTTGCAACTTTTTCCTTTACAATAATTTTAATTTGTTTGACTGGTTTCCGAACGTGTATTTCTGTTTGAGTGGAGCTATTGTTATCTTCATTCAAAAAAAAAATATTACAACTAGTATCATCGTTACTGTTTACTTCTTCCATATAGGGATCTGTTTGACAATCGATACTTGGATGAGTTTCCAACGATTCGTTTTGCACGCTTAAAATTCCTGAAATGATTTAAATTCGAAAGTTAATTTCATTTTGTAAAAAGCCAGTGAACAAGCATTTTTCATTTAGTTATAAAATAAATAAAGGGTCATTTTGTCCTTAAACAAAAGCTTAATAAACTATATTAAAATAGGTTAGTCTGATTAGTTTAATTTGAACCTGGGAACGAGGCAATGATTAAGTGACCTTTGAATATTTGATTTTACCACTTTGTAATGCAGAAATTTAGGATAGAACCTAATAAATACGACATCTTCCAGACTAATAATTTAAATTTGTATTTAAAAAATATACGAATGGATAACGTTTCGGAAACCCAGCTGGCTTCCCTCCCCGGTAAGAAGGCTTGCATTAAAAAGTATTGGAAAATTTTATGTACTCAGTGGTAACGTAACAAATAGTGAATACTTCTGGATCCTCTTTCTGTCCTCCCGTTTTGAATCTCCACAACAGTAGAAGTTATCTCTTAAATTGTAATCCTCTCTATACCCAGTGGCGATGATATTTTTCTGAATAATTCTGGATACCGCGAAATATAAAAATTTAAATTTTTTCTCCGAATTTTCTGTTTTTCGAATAATAATGAAGTCAAAAGCTTTTTAAAATATAGCATCGGTCATTTTACGACGTCAGGATTAATTTCCACACAGATGGCTATGATGAAAAATAATTTTTTGAATTTTTTATCATCATTTTATATTTTTGTAATTGATAATATTTAAACAAAGCCAATATTTTACGATAAAGAGATGTATTTTTGTGAATAACCCTACTAGATTTTGCAAATTTCTTGCTTTTAGAGCGCGTTCTAATGCTTCAAACGACAATTGCCTTTTTAGTTTATTTGAGGTTACGTTTGGCAGCTCCGATTGGCTTTTGAAGGGATTGCAATCTTATTATTTTCGCCGCCTAATGAGGATTAAAAAACGAAGGACAGAAAAGGCATTCTTAGGGATTCCAAATTTCTAATACTTTTTAATGCAAGGCTTCTTACCGGGTCATCAGATCGGTATAAAAAACGTATTCAAAATTATAATATGAAGAAATATAATTCACTGACAAAATTTCTCTAAATATAATAAAAAAAAATACCTCTAAAACATTTTGAGAAAATTCCTTGAAAATTTCCCTATGTGTGTGTTCCTTAAAGTTTTTATATAGTGCTAGAAAACATATAATAGAGGTTAGGTTCGAAAAATGTGAATAGTATATTTATTTGTAGTGCAAACAGTAAATTTAATGGAAAAAAGTAAGAAATTGATTTCATGCCTGTAAATTGATTAGTATTTTTGTATTTTAGAAATTAACTATTGTGTAAAAATGGTGAGAAATATAAAAAAATGTTTTGTGAAGACGGAGCAAGGATGCTCCGTCTCCATCTTGGAAACTTTGTGAACACACACATTAAGAATTACAATGCAACACATCGGAAAGCAACACATTGGTGTAAGAAGGGTCAACGTCAGTGACAATTTCTACAGTACTATTTTATGACAAAATATGTTTGTTACAATTCAAATTTGCGGTAATGATGTTTGAAATGAATTTAGAGAAGGTTTTTTATTTATTTATAAATTCAACAATTTTATTATAAGAAGCACTAAAAGAATCTAGATCTGTAACTAAATTCATAAAATTTTCACCTTCTTTTTTAATAAAAACCATCTCAGCAAAAACACGTTTATATTCATTAGGTTCAATATGCAAAATTTCTACCTCATTCCGTTTCATAAAACTAGAGTCACCTCGGTGTTCTTGTGTTAAGTGTTGATTTATAGCTTTATGATATTTTGGATCTAATCCGATGTTGTTCCCTTACGACAAGATATGACAGGAAAAAAATGACAGGTGTGTCATTTTTTCACTGTCATTTTTTTTCTGTCATTTTTTCGCGACCACAAGAAAACGACAGGCAAAATCACGGGAAAACGACAGCCGAAAATGACTGGCCCTGATTGGCCATAATTTATTATAATATCGTGTAACTTTGTAAATCATCGACGACTTGCAGACTTATTCGTAAGCCATTTGAACTTTCCTGTAAAGCTTAAAAAATCATTAGCAAAATAAAACTAGTATGGAAATTTTCATGATGAAACAGCCTCTTTGTAGCCTGTTGCTAATTCTGGATTATCTTTCCAACACATCAATTGTGGAATGTGTTCGATTTGCCATTTTAA
>CAKNXH010057036.1:0-21703 GCA_932178445.1 Andricus quercusramuli
TCTGAAATCGTACTGTCTGATTTCCGAGTGAATAGCCCCTCGGCCGAAACGCATTTAGTTTAATTATATATATGTATACGTAGATTATAAAGTCCTGATAATATATTTATATATCAGTCGCGATTCTCATTTTGTTTACATGTTTAATTTTTTTCGTCTCCATAATAAAAGGTGACTCATTGATTCATACAAAGTGAGGTTGCAAGTGTGATAATTTCATAATGCATTAAACCTGCGTGGTTTATAAATTGAATGAATTAAAAAAGTGTGTATTTACAATAGTTCTACACTCCGCAAACATTTTAAAAATAGGGAAGGGGCTATTTGCACAACAATTTCGGTACCAAAAGCTGGGTTGTCATCCGTGCTTTTTGTGGGACTGATTTAGGCACAATTGTTCGCAATTATTGTTTCAGGCACAAAGTGGGTAAGTGATGGAAATATTTATAAAATAATTGTTCAGTTATATAACTTTAAAACGTATAAATCTTGTTAATTTTCTTGAAAAGGAATCCAGTTTTTTTAAATTAAACTATGTAAAGCAGTTTTACTAGATTTTAGGAATAAAAATAGTAAAAGTTGTGTATTTCATTGAAATATCTTCATAATTTATACGATTTACAATAGTGCTTGATGTTAACAAAATTTTGCTTTTAAACAGGAATTTTAATAATTTCTCTGGAAAAATAACTATTTTATTACTTTGTTCGACTTCAAAGAAATTATATAATTCAAATGGAGAGAAAATATCTTTAGCCAAACAAATTATATTTGAAAAGTCGAACTTTATATGATAAATGACGTAAAGGCTTACATAAATATTTTATTGTTAAGCAGATTAAGAAATTAATATTTAATTGCAAATAATAATTATCACAAGAATTAAAAAAAAAGAAAATATTTGGTACAATTGCGTTTAAAACTCTTTTTGCTAGCCGAAAATATAACTGACCGGACCTTATATCCCCTATTGTACCCCATATTCAGTTAAGGTCCCTAAAGTGCCCTATTTTCGAGATTTTGGGCCGTATGGTACCCTATTTGTAGCCCATAATAGACTTAAAAAATTTATAATAAGATCAAAGCTTCCAGGAGTCAGGCTTTTTGAAAAAAATCGCGAAAATCAGGGTATTTATGTAAGAAGTAACTGAAAAATAATCAGGGCTGCCACACAGTCACTATTAGTAACTTTTTTCTCAAATCTCCTTTTAGAAACTTTTTTTGATGATGAGATCACATTCGTCACTTTTCTTTCCATAAATTAACTAGTGGGTTAATCTCTATACAGTTCAGGTCTACACTCATTTCTCAATTCTCTTGAATACTTTTTAAAGATTTTGAGAAATTTTTAATAGATTTCAATAATTTAAAGGGATTTTTAACATTTAAGGGTATTAAAAAAATGCTGAGGCATTTTCAGGAGCTTTTAATTTTAAATGTTTTAGGGATTTTTAAAACTAGAATTTCGGAAGATATGAAACGATTTTACAGGACCAATAATGGTTTGACATATTTTAAAAGATTTCGCGAGATTTTATAGGGTTTACAAGGATTTTAATGATTTTAAGGGTTTTTAAAACTATCAATGTATTTTAATAAATTTTCCAGGATTTCAAGCAACATCACCAGATTTTGTAGAGTTTCGCGAGATTTAGTAATATTTTAATGTATTCAAAGGAAGTGACGTATTTCGTAGGGTTTCAAAGATTTGAAGAGTTTTGAAATTAGTTTTTGGAATTCACCCTCAATTCTTATTAATTTATCCTGAATTCTTTGAAATTCTTAGGAATTCTTTTTAATTTTTTTGTAGTCATTAGACAGTTTTTTGGTTAGAAATGAGTAGGGCTTCAAAGGTTTGAAGTGACTTTCAAATATTTTGAAATCATTTGGAATTTGTTCTGAATTCGTATTTATCCTAAATTCTTTTGGAGTCTTCTAAATTCACTCAATTTCTATCCAATTCTAAGGATTTTTAGAAAGTTTTTGTTTAATTCATCATAATTGATTCAAATTTTACTGAAATCAATGGAATTTTTTTTCAATTTTTAAAATTATTTCCAATTCGTTTGAATTCATTTTTAGATATAAATTAGTAGGGTTTCAAAGGTTTTAAGATATTTGAAAGTATTTGTTCGAATTCACCCTGAATTCTTCCAAATTCTTTAGAATTCTGTTGAATTTTTTAAATTCACTTGAATTCTTCTAAATTCACCCAATTCTATTTGATTCAATGGATTTTTTTGAATTTTGAGTTTTCATTTAATTGATTCCAAATTCAATTTTAACCTTACCTTGAATTCTTATGCCTTTCGTCAAATTCTTTTGAATTCCCTTGAATTTTTCTAAGTTCATTCCAATTTTACGGAAATCAATGGTATTTTTTGATTACAATTTTTTTTCCAATCCATTTGAATTATTTTGAATTTGACTTGAATTGTTTTGAAGTCTTCTGAATTTATCCTGAATTTGTGAATTTTGTTACTTTTTGAACGCGAGGAAAGTACCCTATGAGCTTGGAATGATTCAATGTTTTTGGAAATAGAAGATTTTTTCTAAAAAGGAAATAAACAAATTTTTATTTCATTTCATCCTAAAAGAAAATTTTGGTTTTAGAGGGACGAAATTAAAAAACGCAGAATCCTATGCTGATGTTCGATATTATTTCATAAGCGTGGGGCTTATAAAAACTGAAATATTTATTTCACAAAATGTTATTTTTTTAATCCAGTATTAATGTATATTAATAATATCCAAATGAAAAATTTGTGGAAGTATTCAGGCTACCAGCTGCAAATCAAATTGAATCTTTCAAGGATTCTGTTTGAAATTATTTAATTTGAAGTGATATTAATTAGAAATTATTCAATTAAAATGCAGGGTGCACAGTCTTCGCCTTTTTTTCTCAGTTTCCCCTTTTTTCTTGAAAGTCCCCCCTTTCCCCCCTAATGGGGGAAAAAACTTGTGGGTTGGCATTCAGCAAAAGTGAAGAAATTGAAAATCAGTAAAATTTAACGATTTCAAATTCAAAATATTTCCTATTGGTTAAAAAATTATGACGTTTATTATATTTGCAGCTTCGACTAGTGAACAATAATAAAGAATTACGAAATTTAAAAATAAATTTTTTGCTCAATAAGAATTTTTTTGAATACATATGTGCAAAAAAATGTTTTTTGGATTGAGTCATATGCACACATTAAAAACAAATCTGATATGTCGAACCTAAAATTTATTCAGTTAGAACCAAAGAAACTTTTCATCATTTTGCTTTTTTAGAAAAAAAACTTTTGTCGTGATATAGGATTTTCGGGATTTCATTTTTTTGCGATTTTGGAACGTTATAAACACCACGCAAAAAATGTTTCCCATCAATAAAAAATAATAAAATATTTCTTTGGTTCAAGCTGAAGAAATTGCAGGTTTGAATCAATCTAAAAAACATGTTTTTGTACATTCTCAAAAAATGTTAAATAAGACAAATTTTTTTGTTGAACTTTCAAAATTTTGAATTGCATATTTAAAAAAGAGAACAGAAGATATTAGCATTTTTATTTTGCTCTACTGAAGAGTGTAGTTTTAAATTGACGTTGAAAGTAATAATTATAGTAAGGAAGACATGACAAATCTTGGAAATAAATATCTATGAGAACGACGGTTAACATATCAGAATTGTGTATTCAACTAATTTTATTTTTCCTCGGACTCTTTTATATCACTCAGAATGGATTTCAAACGACCGAAGTATATAGCAGAAATCATAAAAAAAATCATTGAAAATTATTTTAAAATATAACATTTCTTATAAAAAGATGGTTCTTTTAGACATGTAAAAATAAATGTTTAATTTTTCCCCTTTTTCCCCCTCTTTTCGTGAGAAAATTACCCTATTTCCCTTTTTTCAACTCGTTTTGCGCTGTGATCTCTGTAAATGGTTTTCATATTTTCAATTTTAAAATGCTTTGTTTTTAAAAATATTTTTAATTGTTATTTTTTAAGGCTTTTAAATTTTATTTTTCGACATTTTTAAACTCTTTGTTTAAGTGTTAAATTCTCAGTCTCCCTCAAAATAAAAAAAATGAGTAGCCTGTATAGAAGCAAGTAAAATTTTAAGTTGCTATCCTAGCAATATAATATTTTTATGAATTTAAAAACGAATTTGTTTTACTTTTCCAGAGCTGAAAAAAGTCGAACGTTATACGATAAAATCACATAAAGGCTTATGTAAATATTTTGCTGCTAATCAGATTAAGAAATTAATATTTAATCAAAAATATTAATAATTATGATAGCGAATTTTTCCAAAAGAAAATATTTTTCTAAAATTGCATTAAAAACTCTTTTTCCCCAGCCAGAAATGTAAGGAGATGAACTCATCGATTTTTAATCGGTATTATGTGTAAAGAGCCCTGCTTAAAATGTCGGATAGAAACCGGTTCGAACCCGGTTAGAAGTGGGTTCTAACTGGCCATCACCGGTCTCTAACGGATTTTGTCCTCGGGTTGTAGCCGGTATCAATCCGGCATACTGGAATATTTGTACCCGATTCCCAACCGGTTCTTAAACGATCCTATCCTAATTTCATCCCCGGATTGTAACCGTCACCTAATTGGTTTGTAACTGGGTCTGCATAATATTCCTATTTGGTTCTTAACCGGCCCTGACACCGGTCAAATACAGATGAGGACCGCCTCATCTGTATTTTGTCTCCAGGATTGTAAGCGGCAACTAACCGGTTTCTAACTAGCATCCTGCAATATTTGTACCTGATTCCTAACCGGTTTTTAACCGGCCCCTAACCGAATTTCGTCCTCAGGTTGTAACCGTCACCTATTATCTTTGACAATATTTAATTCCTGTTTTCCATCGCCGGATAGAACCCGGTTAGGACCGGTTAGAGTACACATCAGTATCAAGTGTCTTTTAGGAACCGGTTAGAGACAAGTTAGAAACTAACTTCAGTCTGATTATATTTTATTTTTTTTCGATCGCCGGATAGAACCCGGTTAGGACTGGTTAGAACATACTCCATTGTCAAGTGCCTTTTAGGAACCGGTTAGAGACCAGTTGGAAGCTAACTTTAGTCTTGGACAATATTTAATTTCTCTTTTCGATCGCCGGGTAAAACCCGGTTAGAACCGGTTAGAACACACACCAGTGTCAAGTGCCCTTTAGGAACCGGCTAGAGACCAGTTAGAATCGAACTTTGGTCTGACAATATTTAATTTCTCTTTTCGATCGCAGGATAAAACCCGGTTAGGACCCGTTAGAATATGCACCAGTGTGAAGTGCCCTTTGGGATCCGGCTAAAGACCATTTAGAAGCTAACTTTGGTCTGATAATATTTAATCTCTTTTCGATTGCCGGATAGAACCCGGTTAGGACCGCCCTGTTAAACATGTAAGATAAATACAATTTAGCAACCAGAAAGGGACCGGGTAGAAACCCATTTGGTTTCTAACCGTCTTTGACCGGTTCTTAAAAGGCACTTGACACTGGTGTGTACTTTCACCGGTTCTACCCGGGTCCTATCAGGCGCTCTAAAAGACAAAATTAAATATTCTCAAAGACAACAGGTGGCGGTTACAATCCGGGGACGAAATTCGTATAGGGGCCAGTTAGCTGACTGTTAGGATTCGGGAAGAAATATTACAAGATGCCGGATAGAAAGCAGTTAGATGCCGGTTACAACCCGGGAAGAAAATTCGGTTAGAGACTGGTTAGGGACGGTTAAGAACCGGGTAGGAATATTATGACGACCCAGTTACAAACCAATTAGGTAACGGTTACAATCCGGGGATGAAATTAGGATAGGGGCCGTTTAAGAACCGGTTAGTAATCGGTTATAAATATTCTAGTATGCCGGATTGATACCGGTTACTTCCCGGGGACAAAATCTGGTTAGAGACCGGTTATGGCCAGTTAGAACCTACTTCTAACCGGGTTCTAATCGGCTTCAATCCGACATTTTAAGCAGGGTGGTTAAGACAAACCAGTATCCAGTGCCTTCTAGGAATCGATTAGAGACCACTTGGAAACTAATTTCAGTCTGACAATATTCAATTTCTGTTCACAAATTCCGGGTAGAACCGGTTAGAAGATTTTTTAAACTTATTTTCTGTTACCATTTCCTATATAAGGACCGGTTAGAATCTGACATTTTAAGCAGGGAGTACATTATTATCCTGAAAAGTTTAGATACTCTTAGCCCAAAAATGTCGGAAATATTCGTACATTGTTAGTGACTCTGTTCGAATTTCTATTTCTATTTTACAATTTACTTTATAATAGGTATTTCAAATTGGGATTACTCAAACCATTAAATTCGTGATGCAAATTTAAAATAATACAGTTTTTTCATGAAATTCACATTTTCCATTTATTTAACAGGTAACTGCGCTGTTCGTAAGGAATTTACACCTCGAAATGTCACAGCAGAAGATGAAAGACATGATTCTGAAGGGGACTAACACACCGATCTTGAAGTTGAAAAAGTTGGGTCACTTTGCTTTCCTTCACTACGAAACACGAGATATCGCAGCAAACGTTTTGGATTTACTGACACGTAAGTTAAAAAAATGGTTTAATTATCATTCATTAATTAATCGTGGGTGTGGTGAGCACACACTAGTAGTACTAGTAATAAATAATCCTCCTATAAACACTACCCGAATCGGGTAGTGTCACGCCTACCCCGAAAGGGAAATGGCTTAATGGTATAAAAAGTTAAACAGAGATCACAGTATTTCTCCTATTCCCCTGGGTTTACCCTTTTTCCTTCTTTTCTTAAAAAATTACCTTTTTCCCCTTTTCTTTTAAAATGTACGATATTTGAAAATGCAATATAAGAATTATGCCTGAAATTCTCTGAAGGCGTAGAAGCTACATGCAAGAACCATTGTTCGTTTTACATCTACAGGCTTCGGACTCACCACACTATTGACCCTATTTTACACTTTTTTTTTTTTTTTGAAAGATGACACTATTTTACTACTATCTTAAAACATTTCACTAAAGACACTACTTTGTCACAATTGTCTGCTATGCCACTATTTCTTTAAACATATTTTTGAACTTCTTCACTAATTGGCTACAAATTTTCTCAGTGGATGATTAGCGGCAGTCCGAAATAATGAATTTTTAAGACAAAAAGATGAACATTGAACAGAACGGCTGAATTTGCAACCAGATAGTTGAATTTTCAACCAAAAAGATGAATTCTCAACATATTAAATAAGTTTTCCATAAAGCAGTTGATTTTTCTACCAAATTGTTGAATTTTCAAGCCAAACAGACGAATTCTCTACAAAACAGATGAACTTTCAACATGAAATACTAGTTTTACAGTTGAATAAAACCAAAAAATACGAATTTTAAACCAAGTATTTTATTCCTCAACTAAACCCGATTAATTTTCAACATTGCAGTTGCATTTTAAAAAAAATTAATTTTCTATCAATAAATACTAATTGTTAACAAATTACCTATGTTTTCTACTAAATAGTTACATTTTATACCAAAAGGATTCTTTTTCTACTGAAAAGACGACTTTTCGACAAAATACATGAATCTTAACCAAATATTTGAATTTTCTACTAAAAAAAGATAAATGTTCAACAAAAAATATCATATCTGAATTTTCAGTTAAAACTATTAATTTTAAAACAAAAAAGAGAATTTTCAATAAAATAACTAAGTTTTCAAACAAAGAGTACTTTAATTTTCAAGTACTTGAATCTACAAGCCAAAGAGGCGAATTCTCTACAAAAGAGTTGTACATAAGAACTCTAATATAAGGCCAGTTTCGGGGGTTGCCTCGCGCTGGCCGTGGCACTAAATCAGATTTGGAAACGTAAACAGTCAGGGCCGTAGAACCACTTTTGTTGAATTTTTCTCTTGCCTTTGTTGCTCCCGCTTTTATCGCTCGCTACTTGTTGCGACGCATTGTTGACATTGCCTGTGCGCTGAGAAACTGCGTGGGCCAGCAGTTCTAGGAAGAACTAAATCAGTCGGCTTTATATTGGAGTTCTTATGTATTTTTAACCTGGAAATACTAATTTTCAAAAAAATGTAATAGTTGATATTTAAACCAAAAAAGATTTTAATTTGAAATAAACAGCAGCTGAATATAACCAAAAAGGACGAATTTTCAAAAGAAGAAGAAGAACACAAGAACTCCAATATAGGGCCCTCTGATTTAATTCTTCCTAGAACTGCTGGGACATGCAGTTTCTGAGCGCACAAGCAGTGTCAACAATGCGAGGCCCCCCGCACCATTCATTTTGCGACGAATTTAGTGTCACGGTCACCTTGAGGCAACCCTAGAAACTGTCCTTATATTGGAGTTCTCGTGTACTTGAATCCTCCATGAAAACATATTATTTTTCTACCATGCATTTCATTTTTAACCAAAAAATTGATTTTCTACAAAAAAATACGAATTGTAAACCAAATACATATATTTTTTACGAAATAGTTCAATTTTTAACTAAGAAGATTAATCTCCTGCCAGGAAAGATGATTTTTTAACATAAAATACATACATTTTTTAACCAAATAGTTTAATTTTCTACCAGAAAGATGATTTTTCAACAAAATACATAAATTTGAAACCAAATAGTTTAATTTTATACCAAACTGAAATATTCATGTCAAAAAGACGATTTTTATATGCATTTTCAACAAAATAGTTGAATTTTCAGTTAGAAAAAAAATAATTCATCCTAAACAGATTCATTTTCAAATAAAAATTGTATTTTTAATAAAAAAAATGATTATCTACCAAAAAGACTAATTTTTCAACAAAATATATCAATTTTCAGCCAAATAGTTCCTAGACTAAAGAAAAACATTTTAAATAAGCATTGAAATTCATTTTTAATACTTTAAAAATTTGATAACACTATTTTGAGGCTATAGTGAACTCTCACTTATTCCAAGGGTCGGTAAATGTAAACATTCAGATATTCCAAGTCTGCAGGGGCATAATATACCTCAAAATACCGCGAGTCGTGGGGTGATTTTATCAAGCGACGTTCATTGGCTGCCCCTACTTACAAGGAAGGTACTCCAGGTGCCCCTCGCCGATTTGATGCTCCCTGATATATGTTGTAGTACTCGAAAAACTAAGTGACACGTATTTTTTTTTATCTGCGGAAAAACAGTTTAAGGGGGTGAAAAAACCTCTCAAAGATAGGGGTCGCAAGTGTCGATTGTATAGTTTTGTGTAGAAAAACAAAATTGATTTCGACCAAACCTACTGGGAAAGTTTCCTCATGATGAAAGATGACTAACGTAATTTTCTAAAAAAAAAAAGAAAAAAAAAATTAAGGGGGTGAACCACCCAAACATAGTTTTAAAGTTGTGGTGAAAATTTCTAAATTCACAGGAAAAAATTTGAAAAAAATATATTTTGCACTTGAGACAGAAATAAAGTTGACGTATTTCACAACAAAAATTTCAAAAAATAAATAGGGGTAGCTACCCCCAAACACTTCTGATTTTGTGTCTATGATAACATATACTTTCCATACGCAAGAGAAATTGGGAAATTATTTTTATAACAAAGGAAGTAAAATAGAGTAAATTCAGCATGAATAAAAAAATTACGCAGGGGTAAACCGCCCCTCAATATTTATAAATTTGCTGAAAATTGCTTAATTCATAGGAGAAAAATTTGAAAAAAATATATTTTGCACTTGACATGAAAATAAAAATCACTTGTTTCGCAAAAAATTTTTTTTCTAATTAATGGGGGTAGCTACCCCTAAAAACTTTTTATTTTGTGTATATGATAATATATACTTTCCATACACAAAAAAATTGGGAAATTAGTTTTATAACGAAGGAAGTAAAACAGAGCCCATCAAACATGAATAAAAAATTACGCGGGGGTAAACCACCCCCCAATTATGTAGAAAATTGCAAAATAAGACTTGCATCTAGCAAGAAAAATCCGAAGAGTATAACTGTTGCACACAGTATATCGAAGATTTATTGTTCAAACTTTGAACAATAATGACATTCGTCAAAAAAATGTTTAAAACATAATGATTTCTTACACCACGAACATCGAATTACAGCGATATTCGTACAATCTGATATGTTACAATGTGTATGGAAAGTATATATTATCATAGACACCAACTAAAAAGTGGCTAGGGGTAGCTACCCCCATTAATTTTTTTTATTACTTTTGGCGAAACACGTCAACTTTATTTTTGTCCACAGTGCAAAATATATATATTTTTAAATTTTCTCCTATGAATGTAGCAATTTTCAGCAAATTTATAAGTATTGAGGGGTGGTTTACCCCTGCGTAATTTTTTTATTCATGTTGAATTGACTCTATTTTACTTCCTTTGTTACAAAAATAATTTCCCAATTTCTCTTGCGTATGGAAAGTATATGTTATCATAGACACAAAATAAGAAGTGTTTGGGGGTAGCTACCCCCATTTATTAAAAAAAATTTTTTTTGTGAAATACGTCAACTTAATTTTGGTCTCAAGTGCAAAATATATTTTTTTTCAAATTTTTTCCTGTGAATGTAGCAATTTTCAGCACAACTTTAAAAATATGTAGGGGTGGTTCACCCCTGCGCAATTTTTTTATTAATTGTTGGATAGACTCTATTTTACTTCCTTCGTTATAAAAATGATTTCCCAATTTTTTTTGTGTATGAATAGTATATATTATCATAGACATAAAATAAAAAGTGTCTAGGGGTAGCTACCCCCATTAATTTTTTTAACAATTTTTTTTTGCGAAACACGTCAACTTTATTTTTGTCTCAAATGCAAAATATATTTTTTTCAAATTTTTTCCTGTGAATTTTGCAATTTTCACCACAACTTTAAAACTATGTAGGGGTGGTTCACCCCCTTAATTTTTGTTTTTTTTTTCGAGAAAATTATGTTAGTCATCTTTCATCATGAGGAAACTTTCCCAGTAGGTTTGGTCGAAATCAATTTTGTTTTTCTACACAAAACTATACAATCGACACTTGCGACCCCTATCTTTGAGAGGTTTTTTCACCCCCTTAAACTGTTTTTCCGCAGATAAAAAAAAATACGTGTCACTTAGGTTTTCGAATACTACAACATATATCAGGGAGCATCAAATCGGCGAGGGACACCTTGGAGTACCTTCCTTGTTAGTATCGATGTGCGCGCTGTTAGCATTTGTGCGTCCTTGCAACAAACCAGGGCTTCCCATCAGCCCATGATCCACTGACGCGGGCGAGTGGCAAGATCGTACAGGGACAGTGGTGGGAGGTGCATGAGATTCGCCACTTCAAATATCCGAGCGTGGGGGACTTGGAATAAGTGAGAGTTCACTGTTTTTTTTAACCATTTTTGACACTATTTACACTATTTTTGATCTCTAAACTGTAGTGAAAATTTAATTTTTTTAACTTATAGTATTATGTATTATAATTAACGTGAATTTTCAAAATTTCAATGTAAAATGATATTAATTAATTTTTATAATTAAAATTATATTTTTGGTTACGGCTATAATATAGAGTAAAATATACGAGTATAGTCTATGAAAAATAATAAAATGCATCTGTTTAATATTGAGTCACTTGAACCAATTATTTTATTATTTATAAATAATTAAAGTACAAAGTAAAGAAAAACAAAAGTCGTCACACAAATATAAGTATATAAGTGCAACAAGTTTCAAGTACTGAAAACTATGGACCATTAAACATATAAACACAAAAAAAAACTTGGAAGCTGAAACATTTTAAAATATGCATGCATGAAAGAGTCAACTAAAATCCAACCTCTTACTCCTTCCTTATCTTTTCTCCATCGTTTTTATACTACTAAAGACCAACATGCTTCGAGTTATTAGAAAAGATTTCGAAAGATTTCTTAAAAATTCAAAAAAGAATGTAGAAGATTTTAAATCAGAATTTTTCAATTTTGAAAAGATTAAAAAATTTTAGGAAAAAATTGGAGTAAGCCTAAGAGATATTTAGAAGATTAAAGAAGATTTAAAAATAATTGCAAACTTGAAATGATTAAGAAAAAATATAAAATGTAGATTTTTGAACATTTCAAACGAAAATTTTAGAGAAACTTCTTAAGAATTTTCTTAAGATTTCTGGGAAATTTTAAACTGGGTTTTTATTTTTTTTAATTAACTGTAAGAGAATATTTAAAAAGATTCCAAAAATGGTCAAAAATTATGCGAAAGATTGAACGGCAATTTTTTTAATTATGCAGATATCTTTTAATGTGAGAAAAATTACAAATAATTTTAAAAGATATTTAGAAAGTTATGCAGATTTCTTTCAATTTTAGGAAAAATTCCAATCATTTTAGAAGATTTTTAGAAGGTTTAGAAGTTTTGAATATAACTTAATAAATTAAAATTCTTTTAATTCTTTCATATCCTTTAAAATTTTTGAAATCCGTGGAAATCCTTTAAAATAACATTGAATTTATTCTTGAAAAAAAGGAAAACAACCGTTCAAATCCTTATAAATCTTGTAAATTCTTCAATCTTGTTAAATTCATTGAAATACTTTTAAATCCTTTGAAATTTTTCAAATCGCTATGAATCCCGTCGAATTTAATTTAATTTATTTTGCAAAGTTCACAAGAAATATCTTGAAATCTTTGGAACTCCTGCAAAATTCTTTGAAATCCCTTGATATTTTTTTCCTCTTTAAAAATCCGTAGAAATATTATTAAATCTCTTGAAAACCAATAAAATCTTTTAAAATTAGTTGAAATAGTAAGAAAATTCGTAAAATCCTTCTAAAACCCGTACAATCGTGGAATTTCCTCCAAATTTTCGAAATTCTTTAGAATGCCTCTGAAAACCTCCTCATCAGTTCGGAAATTTTTCAAATTCCCTAAAATTTTTACTAAATTCTCTGAAATTGAAATTAAATTAAACTTGTTCATTAAAGTTCTCTTGAGAGAAGCGCTAAAATCCTTATAAATCTTTGAAATTCTTCAATCTTGTGAAATATCTTGAAGTCTTTGAAGCTAAACTAAAATCATTTTCAAAGCCGTTAAATAAATAAATAATTCGTTTGTACTTTCTCCATTTTTTGCTTCAACTCTTTTACTTTTATAACATTTTTTATTTCTATACTGATTTTCTTATTAAGACTTTCTTATAATTATTTCAGTTAATGATATCTCTAGATTCGCAAGAGGGTAAGAAATTCATTATATGAACATCATTATTATACTGAATTTCCTGTAATATTTTTACGTAAGGGGGGATTACGAGGTATTGTAAATAATTGCATAGGATTGCATGTAATTAACCCCTCGTACTCCATAGACCCCCTAAAGTTTATAATAAACTGTATAAACCGAAGTTAATGTCCCTGGCAGTTTATGCGATTATAAACATTCAATTCATGAAAAAATGCATAACATTTCTTTAGAGCCTGGTGGGCTTGCTGATCGCGAAGGATGGGAGATTCGCTGGGCGAAGCCGATTGGAGCCGTGAAGAACGTCGAGCGACAAAGATCCATCGACGAAGCAACAGCAGCTTCTAGAGGAAAAATGGAAAAAAGTCCTGGAAGTGACAAATCTTCTAGCCGAAGAAATCTGTCTAAAGGATCGAACAAATCAAGCCCTAAAAACGAGGGATCCGATCTACCAAAGCTGAACTACCCCCTAATTTTGCAAAAGTTTGTTGCGGAGAAATTTCAGGCACAATGCCATATGGAAACAACTGAAGCTACTTCAGGATTCGTCTGCAGGGTTAGTATTAGTTAACACAAAATATTTCGAGCGTTAGCTCGAGTCAAGAGATTCGCTTCTCAACTTTTAAATTTATTTTACAGATAGCAATCATAAAAAATAATCAAATAGTCTTTGATTACTTTGGTGACCCGTGGCCCACAAGCCAGAAAGCAGTGACTGTGGCTGCTCGAACTGTTTACCATAAGTTGAGTCCATCACACTGTAAGTATATTTTAATATTGTTTTTTTTTGCAAGTACGAATTTTTGAAAAAAAAAGTTGAATTTACAACCCAAAAATATGCATTTTCTATCAAAATAATTGAATTTTCAACTAAAGAATACGAGTTTTCAACAAAAGAAGTGAATTTTCAACTGAAAAAGATCAGTTTTCTAGTAAAAATGAAATAAATACATTTTGACTAAAACAATTTATTTTTAATAGTTGAATTTTCAACCCAGAAGAGGAATTTTATACCAAAAAATACAAATTTGCAAATGAAAAAGAGAAATTTTTAACGAAAAATAGAATAGTTTAATTTTCAATTAGTGAAATAAGTTTTTAAGCAAATAAAATAGATTTTCAACGAAATAATTAAATTTTCATCCAAGGAAATCAACTGTATACCAGAAAGATTAAGTGTCTATTAAAAAATTAGTCAAGTAGGTGCTTAGCGCCTTCAAGGATGGGTTCCGTGGCCTATTAAAACGTTAATTTAAACTTTCATAGAATCTTCACTATTTTTTTTTTAATTTTGATAAAATTTTTTTTTTCGAAAAAACAAAAATTTTATGAAAAAAATTTTTGAAAAAAATTTTTGTTTGTTTTGAAATGATTTTCCTTTAAAAAAAAAAAACTTAATTTAGTTATTGAAATCTCCCCGTAGCAAACTTTCCTTCCCTTACTGATTACTCCATCTACATTCCCCTCCCCGCACTTTCCCACCTTGAAAAATAGTTCTACGGACTGATGGACGGACACCCGATAAGGGTTTCAGCCTGGGGCTACGAAACCCTAAAAATTACCTACAAAAAGTTTAGTTAAATTGAAAAAAAAAATAATTTTCAATAAAATAAAAACTAATTTTCAACCTGAGAAATGAATATTCAACCAAAAAGATTAATTTACTACCTAAAAAGAATAGTTTTAACAAAGTACATGAATTTGCAATCAAATATTTTTATTTTTTATGGGATTTCCAACCAAAAAAATAATTATCTACCCAAAATACCTATTTTCAGCAAAATAGATGAATTTTCAACTGAAAAAAATATATTCAACAAAAAATAATATAGTTTAATGTTCAGTTAACGAAATAAGTTTTTAAGCAAATAAATTTTCAACGAAAGAATTAAATTTTCAACAAAAGAAGTGAATTTTCCTCCAAAAAGATTAAATTTCTATACAAAAAATATTGTCGGCAAAAAATTTAGTTAAAAAAATTAATTTTCAACTTAAGAAATGAATTTTCACCCAAAAAGATTAATTTTCTGCCAAAAAACGAATAATTTCAACAAAACACATGAATTTTCAACCAAATGTTTCAATTTGGAATGGAATTTTTAAACTAATAGTTGAATTTTCAATCAAAAAGATGAATTAGTCACCGAGAAGATTATTGTTCTGCCACAAAAAGACAAAGTTTCAACAAAGTACAGAAATTTTCAAACAAATTGTTGAATTTTCAACTGAAGAAGATTGATGCTCAAAAAAACATGATATAGTTCAATTTTCAGTTAAAAAATTGATTTTTAATAAAAAAGTAATTTTTAAGCCAAAAAATGAATTTTGAACCAAAAAGATTAATTTTCCACCGAAAAAGATTACATTTAACAAAGTATATGAATTTTCAACCAAAAATGTGAATTATTCACCAAGAAGATTAATTTTCTACCACAAAAGACAAAGTTTTAACAATATACAAAACTTTTCACCAAATATTTGAATTTTCAACTGAAGGAAATAAAATAAAAGAAAGAGTAATTATCCTTCAAATCTTTTAATGATTGAAGTTTTGTTTTTTTGGTTTCGCCGCCCCCCCCCCCCCCCCCCCGGGCAAAAGAGCATGAACGCCAACATTTTTTGTCAATAATTTTTTTTCCAACATTTTTTTCATCAAATTTTTTTGTTTCAAAATTTTGTTTTCAAACAGTTTTTTTTCACTCTATGCAATATAAAATTATTATTTTTCATTACCTCCTCATAACTTTTTCGGACGAGCGTTGTAAAAACTAGGGTGTGATACGCGTGCGCATAGGTGATTGGTAACTCGTGTGATTGCATCATTCGCCTGCGGCTTATGCTTCAAAATTTACACTCGCACACAATCACCTATTTTGTGCACTTATATCACAAATAACTTAATAAATTCATTAAAGATCTCTAGGAAAAACATTAAAATCCCTAGAAATCTTTTAAATCCCTTGAAATCCTGGAAGATTGGTTGAAATCCCTTAAATCTTGCGAGATTGCTTAAAATACCTTAAAATCCCCTGAAATCTTTGGAAAGCGTTAAAATCCATTTAGAAAAGCACGTATAAATCATTTGAAATCCCTTGAATATAAATTAAAATAAACTTATTCCTTAACGTTCTCTAAAAAACTGTATAAATTCCCAGATATCTTTGAAATCCCGTGAAATCCTTGGAGAGTTTGCACTAGAAATATCGTGAAATCTTCGGAAATCTTACAAAGTTCTTTGAAATGCGTGGAAATGTTTTTAAATCTCTTGAAAATCAATGGCATTTTTTTTAATTAGTTGAAATCTTTGTAAGTCCCCTAAAATCATTATAAAAGCCTTAAAATCCGTGAAAGTCCCTCGAAATTAGTTGAAATCGGACCAAATCTTTTAAAATTCGCGGATATTCTCTGAAATTTCTTACAATCTCTAGAATCGCGAACAAATGATAAGAAATTCGTTATAGGAATATAGTTATAGATCTATAATGAATTTTATATAATATTTTTTCGTAAGGGAGGATTCATATGGGTTGCATGGGATTGCAAAAGATTAGCAGAGAGAATGTACACCAGATTGCAGGATTAATTAACCCATAGATAAATTATTGGATGGTATACAATTTATATTCATATTATATGTATATACAAAATTGGGTGTATCATAACATTTTCCAATATATGGATTTTATGTAATTTTATTCCACAGAATCGAAGGGCGCTATTAGTTTATTATACTTACATGGTTTGTCCGTGGCACTATTTATTTGTTGAGAATGCATTTTTATAATATTAAACAAAAAATAAAAAATAAAAAAGTGAATATTTTTAAGAGTATATTTCTAAGAGTAAGTACATTTAAGAGAATTCATGAAAATTGTAATTCAGGGAACAGTAAAAATGAATACAATTAGATTATAATTTCTTCAGATGTTTTGGAATACAGTTATTTATTCTGAATTTTTTTTTACAAATGAGAAACATAATACAATTTGGATCTCTTAATTATTTGCGTAGATTCACTTTAAATTACGGTTGTATTATAAAAATATATTTTCTTAATTATTGTTGGTATTTTAATTGTTAAATAATTCTTCGGTAAAATTTTTAATTTCTTTGGTATTAGCGATTAATTATTGTTTAATTATTGAAGCATGATTACAAAAAACCATTATATTATTAATAATTACTTTCACAGTACGTGCATTTTACATTAACTAAGTAACTACTTTTTAAACGCATATTATTATAATATATAATTAAACTGTCATAATAAAAGAATAAAAATAGTTTTTTGTAATTACGCTTCAGTAATGAAGCAATAATTAATCGCTAATATCAAAGAAATTAAAAACTTGATCAAAGAATTATTTACCAATTAGAATACCAAAAATAATTAACCAAAGATATATTTATAAGAAATAACAGTGGTTATAACTAAATCTACGCAGGTAATCAAGATTTCGAAATTGTATTATATTACCCATGCCTCTGAAAATTGTTGTCGTCTACTGAAACGTCTGATCAAGATCGATAACTTAACACTAGAAGTACCAGGCTGGGTCAATTGACTCCTTTCGATTTTTAAAGTGGTAAATCTCCGCAGCGGTTGCTTGCAGAGAGATGGCGTTTTGTGACTTTTAATTATTTATAAATAGGAGTGTTGACCATTTTTTCAGAAATTTTGGATGCGCACTTTAAAAAAAATCGAGTTTTTATAGTCTGTTTCCGGCAGGGGTCAATTGACCCCAACATTGTTTTTGCTGATATTTCATCACAAAACATTTTAGTTTCCACGGAAAAATTGGCCTTTCTCGTGGAGTAATGTCAAAAATGTGAATTTGTTCACAAATATTGTTTAAATAATTACCAATTGTTGCTAATTTGAAAAAATGACAGCAAGAAGTCATTAGCAAGACATTTTTGGTCGATTCTGCACAAAAATGGAGCCTATTCATTGTGACATACGAAAACTGTGTATTTGTTTATAAAAATGGTTTAAATAATGCTACAAAGCAGCAGATATTCTTAAATGATCAAAATTAGGCATACATTTCTCTCGTATTCTATATAAAAACTGTGAATTTCAAAGAACTAATCAGTGCGAATCACAAAAAATGGCTTTTGTTCATTAATTTGTTTAAAACATTATGAACCTATTTTTTTTCTTACTCTAACCTACTCAAAACTATTGCTAGATAGTAATTACACTGACTTAAGCTCTTCTTTAGTCAATTCGCAGATCTTACACAAAAAGGTACATCTGAAAAGTTAGGATAAAAACTTGCGACGTCGGTAGGACTACTCTGGGGTAGGCGAGCATTTTTACTTCTTTGTTGTACTTTTTCAGGACTCGCTACTCTTCTCCACTTATATTAACGATATAATATGAATATAGCATACTTCTAATAGATTTAATACTTTCACGATGATTCATTATAATAAATTTAAATTTAAAGATTTTTCGGGTTTCAGTCGTGTGTGAAACTATGAATGCTGCCGACGTTTCGTGAAAATTGCAGTTCACTTCTTCAGGGCTTCTTATATATATACTCTTTACGATGCCTATAATTGGCCAGAACGCCCTACCGTGGGGACTGGTCGAACTTGATTCGTCAATCAATTATTTTTTTAAAACCCCGGGAGGACGGAAAGCCAAATCGGATTTCCTTTACACGTTGACTTACCGCCCTCCCGGTTTCTCCAATATAGACTTTGCCACAAGAACAAGGGATTTTATATACTCCCGGATCACTGAAAGGTTCCTTTTTATCTTTAGGGTTGTTTAGAAGTTGTTCTATTTTTGCAGGTGGCTCAAATATAGTTTGGATATTGTGTTTGTTGAGAATTCTTCCGATTTGTTCTGTGATACCTTGAATGCAGGGTAGGATGGTGGTCGTCTTTCTCTCTCCTTCTTTAGTAGGTTGTGTTGACTTGTTTTCTTGAGTGTATTTTCTTATTGCTTTATTAATTTGTTTGTTTGTGTAATCGTTTTGTATTAGGATTTGTTTAACATTTTGTAATTCCTTTTGTAAGTTATCTTTATCTGTTATGGAGACAGCTCTGTATACAAGGGAATTGATGACCGCGATTGCATGCGATTGCATGCATGCATCTGTTTGTATGCGTGGGTTTTCTGTAAACTTCGTGTCCTAATGTTTTTTTAAATTAATTTAAATTTTTTTGTAAATTTTTAATCAATTAATTAATTTGAAAAAAATTAATTAATTTGAAAATTAATTTATTATAGCATACTTCATCATTAACTTTTGACGGTAGAAACTGTTCAAAATCATTATTTGACACCCAACGCATGTATGGGTCAATTGAACCCCTCGTGGTAACCAAAGGTGGCAGAAGATCCCGGTACTTCTAGTGTTACGTTACCAAAATATATTTTTTTCTTAATATAAGATATTGGAATACATAAAATTACACATAGGAAACATTAATGTTAGATGCGTTTTATTTATCATTTTAACTAAGACATTGAAAATACAATAATTTAAAACATTATCAAATTTAAAATCGACCAATTTGAACTTAAAAAATCTGCCCGCTTTGCGGGCACATTCTCATCGCGCGCTTCGCGCGCGGCTCGCTAGTTTGAGCGCGCCTAGGGCGCGCACCTGTTATATCTCGCGCTTCGCGCTCGATGATATGTTTATCTCGCGCTTCGCGCTCGATAATATATTCACCTCGCGCTACGCGCTCGGACACATTTGCCTGACGCTTTAAGCTCGGTTCATCTTGGTTTTCGCACTTCATGTGCTTACTATTGCGCGCTTCGCGGGCTAATGCTCTCTTAGTTAGCTTCATCGTTATGACCTGCTTTTGGTTTAATTATGTAAACTTTACATAGTAAGAGGAACTAATTTACTTAAGGTTCTATCGACCTTAAGGAATACATTCTCATCAAGACACTCGCGCTTCGCGCTCGATATTTCGTTTAAAAATCATGTAAGTCTTGCGCCACGCTCGTTTCTGTTCATCGTTTAATGTAAACTCAAAAGTTTGATCGCGATCACGGCGCGCGATTTGGTTGTCGCGGTTCGCAATGACAATATTTTATGTTCAATGTTCTTCAAATAAAAATTATTAAATTTGTATTTGCTTTAATATGAAGAAGGAAATTCCTTCACTTCAGCGTACATTTCCGTATCTTTCTAATAAAAAATAAATCATACAATCAGAAAGATTTCTTCCAACTATCTGAAAAGGGGCGAAAAAAAGTATCTAAGTTGTTTTTGGAACATATATATGATAAATTTTTAAATGATTATTGAAAAATGGACATTTGACAAAAATGGGGGGAGGGGTCAAATTTTACACAAATCTAATACCTTCTCTGGATGAGAATGTAAAAATAGAATGAATTGTTCGAATTTTCAAGTACCATCAACATTAATTATTATTATACCATTAGGCCATTTCCCTTTCGGGGTAGGCGTGATTCGCACGGTTGGAAAATAGTAATGTGGGGAAGGAGATATACATGTTTTAGATTGATCTAGAATTTGCGTGTTATTTATTTAAATAACACGTTCGTCGCGCAACATTGCTCCGACCCAGGTGGCTGATCAATCTCTCTAGTGACCACCCCAAGTAAAGAGCCTCAAAAAATTATTGTGTGTGCGGTCCCCCACTTGGGCCTATTAGTATCTAAGGTCTTTCGTTTCAAGCGCCATACACTCTACTCACATTCTTTTTATAAACTATTTGTCGCCACACTTTTCTGTCCTGGCATACTTCTCTACCTTCCTTCACGTCCATGCATTTTTTCATGCGAGCTCTCGTGTTTCTATGGCTTCTTATGTATCTTCGGATATCCCGGTTTCTGTAAATTTTTAATCTTGTTTCGCGTTTGTTTCGTTTGTTTGGTTCTATTTCTTCTCCATCCCCGCTCTAAGCTCATTTTGGAGACTAGAAGGTGATGGGCAGTATTACATTCAGAGCCCCTCATGACTCTTGTATCTTTGACGAGTTCTCTTAGTCTTTCATGCACAATGACGGTGTCAATTATAATGTGGCTATTTTCTTTACGCCAGGTGTAAATGTGGATCATTCTATGTATAAACCAAGTATTTGTAATAAATACTTCCTTTTCTAAGCATAAGCTAACTAACATTTCCCCGTTATAGCTTTTTCTTGTTGGATCCCCAGAATTTTTTAGCACCCTTTCTGTATTAAGGTGGGGGGGGGGGGGTGCAAGGAATGGAAACCGAGAGACTCACAATTGGTTGACGTCTTATTCTGAGAAGTTCACCAGCCCTCAGCAGCGTTGTATTAGGTAGAAGTTCCCATGTTTCGATCGGCTAATTCCCGGCCAACATCTAAACGACGAGCCAATAACTCTTTTTTTTTTTTTTTTTTTTACGCAAAAATTTTATTTCATCGTCATTTGTCGTATCTTGCATATTTTTACCGTAAAATTGAATTTTTGGATTTTTAATTATTTTGTGTGCAATAAAAATGTGAATTTTCGAGAAAATTCAAAAAGTCGTTATGATAATCTTGTAGGGCGTT
>CAKNXH010057036.1:26703-41790 GCA_932178445.1 Andricus quercusramuli
CCGGGGGGGGGGGGGGGTCAAATTTTACACAAATCTAATACCTTCTCTAGATGAGAATGTAAAAAGTTCTACCTCGAATAATTTAAAACTAAAACGTTTGAACTTGAAATTCCTGAATTAATAATGTTTTAATTTTAGATCCTCCAAATGGAGAATACTTTCACTTGCAATGCTTGAATTTGCATTTTTGTTTTGAATACTTCAAACAAAATACTTTTTAATTGTGATATCTCAGTGGCCGTCAAAAAATTGTAATCTGGAAGAAAATTAACAATTTTTTTATTTATCAAATTTAAATCTGCGTTGAAGGACGTTATTTCAGAAAAACCTACCCTCATAAATATCCCACTTGTTTGAACAGACCTGCAATCATTTTTGTTTGAAAAATGATTTAAAATTTCAACATCTCGTTAAGAGCTATATTATAATTTTGTTTCCAGTGTTTTCATCTACAGTGGATCCAATTCCAGTTCCACCTCCACCCTACATTTATCAACCGGTCAACAATCTTTGCCAAAATCAGTGCTGTAATCAACTGAACACTCTGATGTCTCAAAATCCGATAATGCATCCTTGGCAAATAAGCGGATTTCCCCTTGAGCCGTAGATTTTAAGATATACTAATGACTAGGACAAGCTTCTAAAAAAAATCGTTTGCAACGTAGAGATTACTGATTGTGCTGGATTAGAACAATCCATTTTTTATAACATCCACTTTTTAAAGGATGAAAATTAAATTCAATACGTTCGTCACAACGACCAACAGTCACATTAGAGAAATTTTACAATAATTTAGAAATAAATTTTCGTATTTGATTCAAAAGATCAAAAAGATTAAAAGTAGTTTATTTTGAATTAAAAAAGAGATTTATATGCTTGTTTCTAATCTTACACTGTGGTAAATTACCACTAAAATTTTTCATATTGATTTAAAAAGAAGAAAATTGCTATGTGTTTTATGAATTTTTCTTGAAAGAAATCGATTTTTAGGATTAATTTTGTATTGATCAACATAAACCGAGTGCAACTTCTCTACGTTGAAACGTGTTTTATAATGATAATTTATACTATTTATACTTGAAGTTCCTTAATGTTTATTACTCTGTTTTTTTATAACGCTTTTAAAAAGTATTTTATACTGTACTTTAAGACACGAGAATTTTTTAAATAGTTCTTTCATGGTTCATCATAAATTGCTTTCGTCAAACTATTCTAAATTTGTTGAAAGTAAGGAAACAAGTCCATCATTGTACTTTTACTGGAAAGCATTTTTTCACTTTTAACTGTTTTTGTGGTCTAATTATGTAAACTTTGCAAATGTAACGTCACATCGTTCATCATATGATGAAGCTTTTATAATGCTACTCATGTATTCGGGTTTCAAACTGCTAATATTTAATTATTTTTTTCATATTTGTAACTGTGTTTGTCATCGAATTATTGTAAACTTTTTAAAAGTGACATTACATCGTTCATCACTTGATGAAGGTTTTAAAATACTAGTTTTGTATTCGGATTTCAAAGTGCTAATATTTCACTATCTTGGTGTAGTTCCAAAAATTAGAATAAACTCGTTCTTATTCATTATTTCGTAGAATAATTTATGCTATGCGAAACACTGCGAAAAATTCAAGTGTAAATTTGAAGCTATTTGAATTATTTGTAATTTATTGCATTCGAACTTTTTAATTATGGAATGTTTGAATAAATAATGGGTATGTTTAAAAAATGCGATTATTTTGGTCGAAAGTTAATATTGTCTTCATTTTTTATTCTTATAATTTGATACTGAGTTTAAATTGCAGGAAGCTTTAAGACAATGAAAATTGTGAAGCTTTTATAACTCCACTTACTTTATTCCTTGTACTAAAAAGATTCAGTATGGCGCACTGAAGGACCCTGACAATCAACCAGAAAGTACTTCCAATTCAAAGGATCCATCAATTCGAAGCAGTCTCCTAGAATCCTACTAAAAGGTAAAATTAATTGCTCTTTCCGAAACTTACAAATATTTTAATTTAATGAATACATTGCATTAAATTATTAATTTATTATTCATCGAAATTTCAGGACATTTTTCTTAAATTCAGGGATTTTTTTCGAAAGCATGCTTAATTTTTTTAAATTCAAATATAAAATTGAATAATAATAATTCTACATTTGTAAAAGTAGCCGTATGTTACTGTATTTCACTATTAGGTTCAAAATTCTTTTTTTTGTTTGTTTCTTGAAATTAATTTTTTAACAGAAAATTCAACTATTCTACACTACCGTCAGAAATTGTGCGCACGGCTCTTGTAGCGCTATTAAAAATCACTGCTGACTTCGAACCACGATATTTCGGTGAAAAAAGAGTAGGGCATTTTTTAAAAAACGGTTGGAAAGCTTATAAAATTCCACTTCTAGTGGTACCCAACAGATATTTTTTTGACCCGAAAATAATACAGCACTTGAGAAGTTCAAAAACAAAATTCAAGATTTTCTCAAATTTTCTACCTCAACTTCAACTTTTAGCACGACCTAGGGAAATTTTTCAAAAACCTGAAAATTATATGACATTGAGCCTAAAATCTTATCTTTGATTTGAGCCAAGAAAATGTGAAAAATCTTCATGGGTACCTGAGATATGATTAAAAATGTTCAATCGTATCTCACTTTCACGGTTCTCGGCCGAAAACCGCGAAATAGACCTCAGATACGATTGAACATTTTTAATCATATCTCAGGTACCCATTAAGATTTTTTAAGTTTTCTTGGCCGAAATTAAAGATAAGATTTTAGGCTCGATGTCATACAATTTTCAGGTTTTTGAAAAAATTTCCATTGGTCGTGCTAAAAGTTGAATATGAGGTAGAAAATTTGAGAAAATGTTGATGCTGTATTATTTTGAGGTCAAAAAAATATTTGTTGGGTACCACTAGACGTGGAATTTCATAAGTTTTCCAACCATTTTTTAAAAAATGCCTTACTCTTTTTTCACCGAAATATCGTGGTTCGAAGTCAGCAGTGATTTTTAATAGCTCTCACAAGAGCCCGTGCGCACAATTTCTGACGGTAGTGTATTTTTGGTTGAAAATGACTCGTTTTTATAGGGTTGACCCAGAAACCTATTCTCTGAGAAAGGCATTAAAATCCAAACTCAAAAGAACAAATATCAAGGTCTAAGGCTTAATGTCTCTGTTTGTTAAATTTTGTAAGAAAAATTTTAGAAACACAATATCATCAACTCAATCTGTGCAAAAATTCTATTTTTGAACAAAAAGGCTCAAAAACATTATGAATCCAAAAAGCAGTTATTTTGAAAAAACATATTCGAAAAGTTCAAAATATGCAAAAAGAATTGCATAGAAAGGCCTCAAAATATGTTTCCAAACAACGTTTTGATCGGCTCGTTAGAGACAAGTATATAACAAGATGAAAAAAGAGGGAGAGAATTGGAAAAGAGACAACCAAGCCATCCTCACTCTCATTTCCTTTCTCTTTCTCCGTCTTTTTGCTTCCTCATAGAGGAAGCTTTGTAATGGTGACATTTTTCAAAGTTTTTAAATTCATTTAATTAAACCCTCCCTAATTTAAAAATGTCTAATACAACATTCTAAACAATTGTCCGGATGTGTGTGTGGATGTGTGGATGTCACGCTTTTTTGTGAACACGATAACTAGAAAACGGTTGCAGATAAATTGATGAAATTTGGAGAGCTTATTTTCCTTACTAATATCGTGAAACTGACCGAAGGATTTCTCAAAATATTTATTGCATTTTTTTCTAGCACTCAATAATATTTTAAAAATCGGTTTTTTATAGTAAAACTTTTTTCATTCGCATAATTCAAAGTTGATGCAAGAATATAAAAGATTCCTTGGTTCGGTACAAATCGATTGACCTATAATATTAATACATTTTATTGAAGAGTAGGGAAGTTATGGTAATTTATATATTTTTAAAATCGGTTTTTTATAGTAAAACTTTTTTTATTTGCATAATTCAGAGTTGATGCAAGAATATAAAAGATTCCTTGGTTCGGAACGAATCGATTGACCTATAACAATAACGCATTTAGTCAAAGAGTAGGGAAGTTATGGTAATTTATATATTTTGAAAATCATTTTTTTATATTAAAAATTTTTTCATTAACATAATTGAGCACCTCAGAGCAAAAGGAAGACTCCGCAGAGTTGAGAGGAAAAAGCGAGACAATTGTACGTTGCGCTGTCTTGCTCTTCAGGCATTCTGCGTAAGAGTTTCTCTTTCTAACGGTACTTGTCTCGCTTTTCCTCACGGCTCTGCGGAGTCTTTCTTTTGCTCTGACGTGCTCAAATCAAAGTTGATGCAAAAACAGAAAAGATGTGTTGATTCGAGACGAATCGATTGACCTATAATATTAATACATCTTATTGAAGAGTATGGAAATTGTGAAATTTCATCATATTTCAAACAGAAAAACTGTTTCAAACAGAAAAACTTTTTTCATCGACATAATTTGAAGTTGAAGCATGAATACAAAAGACTTTTTGATTATAAATTTTCAAATAGAGTAATATTATGACAATTTTTGTGAAGAAATCATAAAGCTGGGAAAGGGATAGGGTGCGACAGAACTTTTCCTTTCCCTTTTCCAGCTCAAAAAATTATTATTTCGAACGCAAGATTTGATTTGTCTGATTTGTCTTTGTATTTAGAACATTTTTTGTATTATTTTGTAATTTTTCATTTTTGGTAAATTTCTATTTTTAAATTGAGCAAAATTGAGACTTTGATTTGTCTATTATTGAACAAAAATAACTAATGCTTTCTCTATGAGGAAGCAAATACATTTGCTAACGGGAAGCAAAGTGCTCGTGAAATGAGCACCATATAATTATAAATAGAAACAAAGTGGAAACACTCGAAATCGAATTCACAGCTAGTTTATACTACTTTTGGAACCAACATGTTTCGAGATTATTTAAATCTCCTCATCAGGGTATATTTTAATAGGATACTACGAAAAATGATTTCTATCATATGCTTTATATTAATAATGTATGTATATATGAGGCTGAAATTTCTTATCGTACAGTTATTTACATTATTTTTCATTTTTTAATTTTTAGATGAAAATTTAACTTTCAATTTTCGGTTTAGGTGTCAATCCTTAATATTTCAAAATCATTTTTGTACTTTAATACTTTTTTTAATTTTCAATTAACTAAAAAATTGAATTAACATTAATTTCCAATGTTTCATATAAAAATTCGATAAAAGTATCAAAGGCTTTGTTATCTCTCTAAACGTCTAATTCAAAATTGATTTCATTGATGCCCTCTCTCTTTATATGTAACAATTTCACATATTAACTATTTCTTTGCCCCTCATTTTGTCAAATTCCCGGGAAATCATGAAAACATGTTAAAATTTCTAAAGAAAAAAAAAATTTCAGTTTCACACAAGAAGAAAACCATAAAGAAGAAAAAGACTTATCCTTCTGTTGTTATGTACTATATTCCATTATGAAGGGCAAACATTAACTCCCTTATAAATTTGAAATGAAAGTTCACTAAGAACTAAGAACTAAAGTACAGTGTAGTCCAACCTGTTAAGCTGTACACCCCTTCCTAGTCAAGAGACAGTCTACAGTCGTAAAAAACACATGTTGGAAAAATTCTTCTAAAACTGGCCCTTGAAATATTTCCCCCACTTTTGAAAACGCAATTATGACAGTGACATAGTACTCAGTAAATGCATCTATTTAATAGTTTTATCTCTAACTTGCGTTGGCATTTTTGTAATTTTAGAGATTCTCTCTGAATAATTCGAAAATTTATTAATTAAAGATTAAATATTTCTGAAATATCAAGGATAATTTTTACAACACCAAAAATTTGTTTCTTGTTACAGTGAAGCTCACTGCAGAACAATTTTTATTTTTATTTAATGATATATCAAATTGATCAATAAAATCTATAGTTTTTGATTAATTATAATCTTATTTGTGTTGATAATTTAAGTATCTTGTTGCAAATTTGTTCTTTTTACAGGGTGCACAGTCTTCCCCTTTTTTCGTAGTTTCCCTTTTTTCTTGAAATTCCCCTTTTTCCCCTATTCTTAAAAAACTTCCCCTTTTTCCCTTTTCTCTTTGAATATGCGATATTTGAAAATACAATATTTGAATTAGGCGGAAAATTCTCTGAAATTAGTAAGTGTAGCCATTATTGTATACCATTAAGCCATTTCCCTTTCGGGGTGGGCGTGACACTACCCGATTCGGGTAGTGTTTCTAGGTGGATAGTTTCTTGTAGTAAATAACTACAAGTGTGGGCTCACCACACCCACATTGAACCCTCATATTGAATAATAATTAAAGCAATTATAGCACTTGAATAATTTATTTATAAATAAATGCGGTACCAATAATATTAAATAAGTATTAGAACATATTAGAAGGTGAACACTTTATATACATACCTACCTAAATAAAAAATGGAATATTTCTATTTCACCAACTGCAATGTTAAATTTCTGACTTGAGCAATTTTTAATTTGAGTTTAAGAGCACTGAAGAGTAGGGCGGAGTGAAAATGCTAAAACAAATCAAATCGTTGGAGCTGAGGGGAAAAAAACTTGTGGGTTGGCATTCGACAGAAGTGAACAAAAAAATTGTAATCAGTAAAATTTAACGATTTAAAATTTTTAAATTTGATATCAAATTTAATAATAAATTTTTTTGCGCAGTAATAATTTTGTGGAAAATGTGCAAAAACATGTTCTTTTGGATTGAGTCATATGCACACATTTCAAAAAAAGTTGAATACGCCGAACCTGAAATTTATTCAGCTTGAACCAAAGAAACCTTTTATCATTTGGTTTTTTTCGGGAAAAAAACTTTTGTCGTGATTTAGGATTTTTGTTATTTCATTTTTTTTTGCTATTTTGGAACTTTATAAATACAGCGAATAAAAATGTTTCCCATTAATCAAAAATAATAACATGTTTCTTTGGTTCAAGCTGAAGAATTTCAGGTTCGAATCAATCCAAAATACATGTTTTTGTGCATTTTCAAAAATTTTTAAATAAAGTTAAATTTTTTTTCTTCAATGAATTTTTTTTAAATTTTTAATTGTAAAGTTAAAAAACAGAACAGAACATATTAACCGATTTCAATTTTTTTTCTTAACTTTTTTTGGATGTCAGACCACAAATTGTTATCCCTCAGCTCAAACGATTCGATTAATTTTAGCATTTTTACTTCGTTCTACTGAAGAGAGTAGTTTTAAATTTGCATTAAAAGTATTAATTATAGTAAGGAAGAAATGAGAAATATTGGAAAGAAATATTTATGAGAACGTGTTAAACAAATAAAAATTGTGTATTTAACTAATTTTATTTTTTTCTCGGACTTTTTTATATCACTGTTAATAGATTTTCAACAATCTAAGTATATCATATTTTTAAAAATAAATTCTTTCATGGCAGAAAACATCTAAAAAATATTTAAAAATATAACACTTCTTATCAAAAGATTGTTTGATGTTTTCGACATATAAAAATAAATGTTTAATCTTTCCCTTATTTCCCCCTTTTTTTTTGAGAAAATCACCCCCTTTTTTGAGCTCCTTTTGCGCTGTGATTCCTGATTGTAGTAGAAAATGCATTCTTTTTGGTAGAAAATTACACTCCGTGGTTGAGAATTCATCTTTCTGTTTAAAAATTCAACAATTTGTTTGCAATTTTTTCTTTTTCTTGACTGGTAGTCTTTTTGGTTTTGAATTGAACTGTTTTTTATTAAAAATTAAAATCTTTTTTGGTTGAAATATCAACTACTACATTCTTACTTCAGAATTCATCTTTTTTAGAATGACAATTTAATTACTTGGTTGAGAGTTGAACTCGTTTGTCAAACATTAATAAACAAACTTATTTTTTCACTGAAAATTGGACTACTCCAGTTGAAAATTTTACTTTTTGGTTGAACATAGTCGGGTTGGTCCGACAATAAGTTTTCTGGAAAATTTAACCTTCATTCGCTCGCACCCTGGCGGACCGAACGAACGGAGCGGATACGCCAGCCCCATGCCACTTCTCTGTGGAGGCCTGTGGAAAATATTGTCATGAGAGTTGACGGTCGCCGTGTGGTGGCGCCAGCTATGCAGTTGGCTTAGAATTCAAATAATGCAAGACAAAAGTGTTAAAATAATAAAGTTTGTTAAAGAAAAATAATTTTCTGATAGTTCTGGGTAAAAGATTATGATCTTTAAGATTTTTTTAATCTTTTGAGTTCAAAATAATTAGCGAAAATCGCAAAATTCACTGCTTTTAGACGTAAATCCCAATGCATTCCTACTAACTACAACAAATTATTATTCATGCGCAATTAAATCAGACAAATCATTATTTGTGTCTTTTTTAAATATCCGAAAAGAAAATTGTCTAAACTTTATAATATTTTTTATTATATTATATAATATTTACTTTATTTATTTATTAATTTAAATTCATTTAGGATTTTCCAATATTTTAAAACAATTTTTTAATAGAAAATAATCAACTTTGTATATAACTATATATAAATTTCTGATGCCTCTTAGTATTTGTATATAAGTCTTTTCTTAATGAATAATTAGTATCTAGTATATAAAATATTAAATATTTTAACAGATTCTATTGAATATTTTAAATAATTCCTCCGAGGTTTGGGAGCAGGTTTTTCCTTTTCGTAGGTGGCCTGGCATACGGCGACTGAAAAAAAACTTTGAATCAGCGCAGGTTCCCTTATTTATTATTAAATTTATTATTATTTATTATTATCATATGTTATTTCTAGTTCAAAAATTGAAACTTGTTTAAAATTATTTATAAAATCGAGAAAAATATGTTAATGTTAATTATAACTAATTTTGGAAAAGAACTCGAGGTGAACTTTTGAAACAAATATTTCGGGTTTTCTTTATTTGACAATAACTATTTAGAGTTTAATGTTTTTCTTTTTTCACGTAAAAGCTGCAATTCTTATTTAATCCTGATGCTGTAGGGCTTATTTTATTTCTTAAGATTCTCTGCAAATCTTATTGGTACGTTTTTATTTAAAAAAATTTATTTCTGAAAACCTATTGTTCACAAAAATCACAATTTTATAAATCCTAAATAAAATTTTTTCAATAAAAACGTACCAATGACATTTGTAGAGAATCTTTTAAGGATTAAAATAAGCCCTGCAGCATTATGATTAAATAATGTTTGCAACTTTTACCTAAAGTGAGAGATAAAAACATCAAACCCTAAAAACTATTGTTAAATGAACAATGAAAATTGTATTGTAAACAATAATAATGTAATTGTAAACAAGTATAATGAAAATTCCCTTTTTGTCTTAAATTTTAAGTTAAATTTCATAATAATAGTCAAGCCGAAAAGCAAATTTTTAAATGAATTCATTAAAATTAATTAAATTTTTTTTACAATGTATATTTTTGGTTCACTTTTTCAAACTTGAAAATTTGAAAATCAGGGTCATTTTAAGCAATTTTAAGCTAGAAATATTAAAAATTGAACGATTACACTTTTGACATAAATGGAACACTTATTAAATCAGAAGTTAAGATATTTTTATTTCAAATAGTTAAAAAATCCTTGAAAAGCTTCAAAATTTTATTTCAAGATTTTGAAACATCTACACATTGTTTTACATTTTTTCAAATTATGAATTAATTTTTAAATTTTTCAGACCTTCTAAACATCTTTCAAAATGATTCGAATTCTTCCTAAAATTTCGTTAAAATCCTGCAAAATAAAAAATATTTCCTTAAAATCTTCCAGATTCATTTTCGACAATTTCAGAAATCTTTTTAAACCTGTTTAAATATTCTCTTAAAATTTATTTTTCAAAATAAAAGGTCATTTTCAATTTTCCTAGAAATCTTGAGAAAATATTTCTTAGTCTTTTAAAGCCTTTCACAATTCATAAAAATCTTCTAAATTTTTCGTTCGAAACGTGCACAAATCTATATTTTGTTTTAAATTAGGCCGTGGGCTATTTGTACCGAAATTTCAGTACGAATAGCCAAATTTTGTCGCTTTACGCAGACACTTTGTTTAAATTATTTAAAATCATTTCAAATTTTAAATTGAAACAAAATTTAACTCACTTGAATTTTTTCTAGGAATAATAATAGGTGTTAAATATTTATTATACATCAAAATTCAATAATTTTACTTGCAAATTAAAATTTTTGGAATAGAACAATTAAAATTTTAATGTTCAAAGTTCAGTTTTTTGTTTAAATTTGAATATTTGATTTACAATTACTGATTTTAAATGAACAGTCAACAAATTCTAAATATTGAGGTATTGTTGTTTTTCATAATTGAAAAAATTCCAATTTTAAAGTTTCAACTTTTAGACTAAGACAATAATGTTAAATTTAATAAAAGTCTTTAAGTATGAATATATTGTTTTAAAGTTATTTTACAATTTTATATATTTTATAAAGTTTTAATCATGCATTTATATTTGTTTAACTACTAAGACTTTCAAATTTAAACAGTTTAATCTTTAACGTTAAAATCTTAAAATGATAAAATTTTGAACGGATTTCGCATCATCTTGTAAAATTAATTATTATTCACTTTTTAATCTTTAATGCACAGTTGAATTTTAAAAATCATTATAATTTATATCCACAGTTGATCAATTAAAAAGATTTTGTATCAAAATTTTTTGATCCCAAATGCTTCTAATTTAAAAATTTGTAAGTCTTTAAAACTGCATTTTTGAATTCTTTTAATGGAAAATGTACGCTTAACAATCAAAAACTAAAATAGAAAATTTTCAAGTGAAAGATTTTTGAATTACGCATTGTAAACTGAATGATATAATTGAAACAGATAAAAATTCAACTAATTATTTTAAAAACTGTTGAAATCAAACTGAGACCGATTTTTTTTCTAAATATTTGTAAAATTCCCGATAAAAAATAAATTCACTGTCATTTCCCGGTTTTATAAAATTCCCGGTCTTTTCCCGGTTTCCCGGTCCAGCAGTCACCCTGAAAATATATTAAGATATCATTTATTTATAATCTAAAGTTCAAAATTTCAAAACCGTGGATATTTTGGAACATCTGTAAATACATGCAGATTTTTACATCTAATAAGCAGTTTTCCTCAGTTTTCTTTCGCTTAGAGGATGGAAAATGTCGCAAAGATAATTAAAAACACTCAAAGATTATTCAATACTGTCAGTAAATTACTTTTAATGTGTTATTAAATTCAATTTTATCATTTTGCCATTCATTTGCAACGATCATAGGCCAAGTGCATAGCTGGCGCCACCACACGGCCACCGTCAACACATAGTACATTTTCAACTCAGAGTTCCAGGGGGCTGGGATACGCTACAGCGTATCCTTATAGTATCCACATCGTATCCTCTCCGTATCATGAAAGAAAAACTCATTAAAAAAGGAAGATGAACATTTCACTTATTGAAATTCGGATTCTACGTGAAATTTTGCGTTAAAAGGTCATGGAGTAATCGCAATAGCTTTTCTTGCAACATTAAAAACTTTCAAAAAATATAATACTTATCGATAACGTGGGCTGAAGGCGACTTCAAACGCATCGTCGACGGATAAAGTCTATGAACTGCTACTGAATGACGATGCGTTTGAAGTCGCCTTCAGCGCACGTCATCGATAAGTATTATATTTATTAAAAGTTTTTAATGTTGCAAGAAAAACTATTGCGATTACTCTGTGACCTTTTAACTCAAAATTTCACGTAGAATCCGAATTTCAACAAGTGAAATGTTAATCTTTCTTTTTTAATGAGTTTTTCTTGCATGATACGGAGAGGATACGATGTGGATACTATAAGGATACGCTGTAGCGTATCCGCTCCGTTCGTTCGGTCCGCCAGGGCATGGACGGCATATTGGCCGTCATTTGCGAATTATTCTGCACCATTCTTCACAGATTATCAACAGCGGGATGGGAGGGACATGTATTCTTTAGTTAGACTCCCCGCCACTAGCCGAGCTTCTAGAACAATCAAATCAGTTGCATCTGGAAGCTCTAGTACAGATCCAAAGTTGGTGACGGCCAATCTGCCGTCGGTGCGAGCGGAAAAGCATAGTTTTTTCAGCGCTGCCTAACTTGCAATTTAAGTAAATGCTTCGTTATTTTTCACTGGAATTTCGAATTTTTCATTCACATTACAATATTCTAGATTGTGCTATGACTTTTCCCCTTTATTTCATACCAGTTTCTCTATCTTTCTTTTATTGTCTTTGGTTGTGTATTTTGCTTCGTTGTTCCTTCTTTGTGCTTCTCTTTTGATTTATTTAATTCGAAATAGGAAATGGAATATGACACGTGAAAAAACCTTTGCTGTAGGCACTAAGATTGCAATGTCCACCGTTTCTTATACAGACACCTACGCTTTTATCAATTGTATAGCTATTTGTATATTCCTACCAACTTTTAGCTTAGTTGTTCGGTTCTGATTAGAGTTAAGTATTTAAAATAACTTGATTACAACGTTTGTAACTGAAGCTGTTGTCTATTGGAGAACTAATATCGCATTTTCAAAAAAAAATCCTAATTAAAACGTTCTGTGTGTTTTTTTAAAATAAATATTATTAGTCAAAAATGACCTTTCAAAGTTGTGTTTCAGTTCACTTATCCTTTTTCTTCAAAAAAATGCAATTAGGACCAAGGGAAATTTTTGAACTCACGAAAAATCATTGACGGCCAAATTGCCGTTGGTGCGAGCGGAAGTGTGACGCTGGAGGGCGCGAGCGGATGGAGGTTAAAATAATTTAGGTTTTATTTTAGAAGATTAATTTATAGTTTTGAAGATTAATTTTAAGTTTTGAAGATTAATTTTAAGTTTTGAAGATTTAGAAACATAAGAAAAAGAATCTGGAAGATTTTAACACAATTTTTCTTATTTTGCAGGATTTCAATTTTTTTTAACTAAATTATTTTAAGAGAATTATAGAAGTTTTATAAGTTTTGAAAAGATTCATAAATAATTTCAACAATAGTACATTGTGCGCCAAGGAACTTAAGTCGGTCATTATACGCCGCGTGTGCGTTTGCAATACAAGTCGTAGACGAGCGCGAAGCGCGAGGCGGAGACGAGTATTGCAAACACACAAGGCGTAATGACCGACGTAGTTCCATGGTGCACATTATACTTTATACACCAAGGGCATGATTTGCAAGTTTTTTGCCCTCGATTATCATGTATCACAGGGGAGGTCTGACGTGGGGAGTCGAATCGGTACAATCCACTTTTAGCGCCGGTTAACAAGCACGAAGTAGTATAAGGAGACCCCACTCCCGGAAAATTTGGACGCGTGGATTCGGATTTAGTTAGTTTGCATCGCTCGTAGCGCCTCTTGCGGAAACATGCATACATACATATAGATCTACATACGTACAGGCATACACATTCGTAAAAATCTGTGTTTCGTGACGAGCATGTGTGCGTTTGTTTTCCCCGGCTCACACTGGCTCACACCATTGGTGCCGCCATTTGTAAATCATGTATTTCAACGCTTTTCCGCAAGAGGCGCCGCGAGCGATGCAAACTAACTAAATTCTAATCTACGCGTCCGAATTTTCCAAAGACCGCATGGGAGTGGGGTCTCCTTATACTACTTCGTGTTAACAAGATATTTACTGAGCCGATTGATATTTGCTCGTCTTAAAATTTTTGAAAAATATGAAAATTTTGGATATTTTTGAAAATTTGAAATTTTTTGCTGGATTTGTGTAATTTTTGAAAATATCTATAATTTTCAAAAATTTCTTCAATTTTCAAAAATTTCCAAAAATTTCCAAAAATTTCCAAAATTTTCAAAATTTCAAAAATTTTCAAAAATTTTCAAAAATTTCAAAATTTTTCAAAATTTCTTAAATTTTCAATAATTGTAAAAAATTCTATAATTTTCAAAAATTTTCAAATTCTCAACATTTTTAAAAAATTTCAAAACAATTTCAAAATTCTCAAATCTTTTTAAAATTTCAAAAATTCCTGCCCCCCACACACCGGCCACCCCCGAGACCCCTATGTACCTCCCCCTTTATCTGTAGGTTTATCATGTACAATAAGTATTTCTTTAATGCTCCAATGATACACGGACTATAATGGATGGTGGATAGTGGTGGGAGCAGTACAATAATGAGGCCATTATTGTACTGCTCCCACCAGTGACCCATAAAGGGCTACTTAAGTTCCTGAAAACAGGCACGTAATACGCCCGAATCAAAGATATTATAAACCTAGATGCGGCAAGTGGCGGCGGAGTGGGGGGGAAATATATATAGCAACTACTTTCGTGCGGTCCATAGCTACTGCCCTCTTCGTACTACCTACCTCTACTCTTTCTCTGTAGGTTAAATCGCTGCTCTGCAGCTCTAAGGGTAACGATTTTTAATATATTATCCTTGCAGCTTCTCCCTTTTATCTCAAAACATCGGTAAAGTAGAAGGAGGGATTCTGACATAATTTACAAAATAACAATATAGTTTAAAATGATAATAGTTTTGAAATTCTAATCCTTATTTTATTTGTACTGAAAATAAATTAGAGACAATGTTAAAGTTTAGCCACAAAAATTAATTTTAATGCTAATTTTGTAATTAGGGAAATATTTATTTTTTAAATTGATATTTCACATTCCGGTGTATTAAGTAAAGATGATATAAATGTTTCTCTAAAATGGATAAAGAAACATGTATTACATTTTTATTTTCTTACAGCAATTTGTTATTAAATAATTTGAAACAAATTAATTAATATTGATCCTATGTTAGAAATAAACTGCAGCAATCAATTCTATGTAAAAATGAACTCCAGAAACTTGTACTAAATTTTCACTTACATTTAAAACTTTCTTTGTCTCGGCCAATATATAAATGTTAACTTATATTGAATTGATTATTGAATTGAACTTTCAAATGAGGAAAGCTTGCGAAGTCAAACAAAATCGAATATAACCAATAAAGATTATATAATATCTAATTAAAAGCCTTCGATGTTAAATGATTTTTAATTGAAGTCTTCAAAATTAGGAAATGTTATTTTAAATTATAAGTAATAAT
>CAKNXH010057037.1:0-12466 GCA_932178445.1 Andricus quercusramuli
AGTTCAAAATTAATTTTTCAACAGAAAATAAAACTTCCATTTTTTGGTTGAAAAATTATTTTTTAGTTGAAAAAAAATTTATGGTTGAAACTGAATGTATTTCGTTGAAAAATTGTCTCTTTCGGTCGTATATTATTCTCCTGTTTGATAATTATTAAAAATTTTCCGATTTTGTTGACAACAATTTTTGTTTGAAAATTAATTTTTGTAACCATATTATTCTTGATTGAAAATTTAAAAAATTTGGTTGATCATTCTTTTTTTTTGCAAATTAATTTTTTTCGGTTTAAAATTGGTCTTTTTGGTATAAAATTCATTTGTTTGGTTTTTTACCAAAAAAGACTTATGTTCAACAAAGTTTATGAATTTTCATCTAAAAAAACATCAATTTTGAAAGAAAATTAGAACAGTTAAAATGTTGGAAAAATAAATGTTCAAAAAAAAAAAAAGAATTAAAAAAAAAAGATTTTTTTCATACAAAAAAAATGTTTTTTTTTAAACCAAAAACAGAAGAATTAAATTTTCAGTTAAGACAATCAATTTTCAACAACAAAAATTGAATTCTCAACAAAATAATTCAATATTAAACTAAAAATGATGAATTTACAAACCAAAAATATAATACATACATATTTCAATTCGCAGTTAGAAATTAAATTTAAAAAATGAGTTTTTAGCATAATTAATAAATTTTCAAGTAAATTTTCAACTAAACAGATAATTTTTCAATTAAAAATATTATGTTTCTATCAAAAAAGTTAAATTTTCCACAAAAACAGAGAAATTTTCAATTAAAAATAAGGTAGTTTAATTTTCAGTAAAAAATACTTTTCAATCAAATCAAAGTAAATTTTCAACGGAATAGTATCATTTCCAACGAAGAAGATTTCATTTCTATCAGTAATTTTTAAATTAAATTTTAATTTAATTTAAATTTAATTATCATTAATTTAATTTTTTGAAATTTTAAAAGTTTTTATTTAATTGAACTTAAAAAAAAAATGAGTTTTCAAATCAATAGTTCTTTTTCAGCTAAAGATATGAATTTTTTACCAAAAAGATAACATTTCACCCAAAAAATAAACGAATTTTCAACAAAATAGTTAAATTTTCATTCAAAGAAATGAATTTTTTAATATATTATAGTTCAACCACAAAAAGGATTTTAATTTTATAACAAAAATATCTGAATTCCATAAAAAAAGATAAATTCTCAACAAAATAGTTTCCACAATGATGATTTATTATAAATAATTGATTTACGTAGGTGATAGTTTTAAAAAAGAGCGCCATTTGTAGCCAATGAGACTGCCGATGCAACGCATGCGCAGTGCGGTTGGGGAGCCGAATTGGGAGCACCTTCTAGTTTCCACAACCTTGGCGGACCGGCAACATCCGGCATCCGGTTTCTGGCAGGTCCAGAACAGAATCATCGACAATTATCAGAAATAAAATTGTTGAAAATGAGTTCAAACGAGGGAAATCCGGTGCCCGAGGATGTGGAAATTAAGGACGATAAATTACACTTTATTGCACCCGCAATTCAAGATAATCCGGACGGCTGGGGACCTTGTGAATTGCCAGAACAGTTCAAAGACATGCCGTACCAGCCCTTCTCGAAAGGTGACAGACTAGGAAAGGTGAGACAAATGTCAAGAGGAGATGATTCTAAAATCTGATTCAAATCACATTCCGGCACTCACGAAGATTCTTCAATTTTGTAGATCGCAGATTGGGCGGGGTCGGCCTACCAGGATAAGAAATTCGCAAGTATGTATATTCTTTTTTCCTTCATTCTCTCGAAGAACCCTAACCTCAAAATCGTAACGTTGCGCCAATTTATTCTGGGTGTAAAAGTAAATTCTGAGATAATAACTACAATTTTGAGATAGTATTCGCAATTTTGTTTGGAAAAAGATTTTCAAATCGTGAATTATCATTTTATGAGACTCAAAGAAAAAACGTCAACATGTTGCGCAACAATCGATTCAAAATAGAACAAAACTTTTATTATTTCTTTAGAAATTTTTCAAATTTGGGTAGGGGAAACCACCTTACAGTAGATAATGATTTACAGTAGATAATCTTAATTAACTGGAAAACTGACAACAAATGTTCATTACTTTTGTTAGTACTAGACTATTACGTGCGCGCGCAAGCGCGCGCTCACTTTTTGACTTATTTCCTTTACTCAATTTTTGAATCACTATTTATTTGTTCAAATTTCTTGACATATCGAATTCTTGCTGAAATTATATTCTCAAAGAATATATTTAGTGAATCCATGTAACATAGACTTTACTATTACTATTTATAATAGTAAATGTCGAGATATAATTCTGAAGATTTCAAGTGCATGTTATGTAATTCAATATTTTGAAGAAAAAAAAAAACAAAAAAAACATAATTTTTGTACAATGACATTTGCGGTTACTATATCAGGGCTATATTTTTAAATGTGAGCATCAATATACCTACAATTTTAAAAAAATCCTATTCTGATCCGATTCTCTGTTCTCAATCTGAAAATCATTGAACATGTATTTGCACTGGAATATTGAAATACATTTTTATAGAAAAAGAAGAGCGTGTTAGGATATATATTTATAAATAATTAAAACATATGCACATGTCATTTTGAAAATTGAATTCAAATCCTAATTTCACGTCCATTTTTGGAAATCTGTGAATCAGAAACATCGCTAAATCATTGAATAATTATCATATAATAACGTTTAAATAATTCAGAAAAACAGAAAATTTCAGTCATCAATAACCTTTAAACTTATTCCAGAATAAATGAAAAGATGTATACACATGATTCGGAAAATTGAATTCAGATACTCATTTGACATCATAAATATTATAAGAAATTACATCATTGTAATAGAGATAGGTTTGAAGAAATAAATCTTTGTTATACTAATTATATCCAATGTTTAATCACATCATCTTGAAGTAAATAATTGATTTATGTTACTTGATATAGAAAAATTGAAATTAAATATTTATGTTATTTAATTTTGTACGGAAATTAATTAGCCAATAATGAATTAATCATTTCATAATAATGAAAGCATTGAAGAATTATTTTTATTGAATCATTGAAATAATTTTTACTTTACACATAATTTTGGAATGAAAATTCAGATACTCATTTCACAACATCGCGAAATCAAAAAAATATATATAATTGTAATAGAGGTATTTTAGAAATTAACAAACTTTTATTATACAGATTATAATCAATATACAATAATATAACCTTGAATCAAATAATCAGTTTATGTTACCTTATCAAAAGCAATTAAAATGCAATCGTCATGTAATTTAAAATTATTAAAAAAATAATACGCTGATAATTAATTAATCTGTTCATAACATAAAAAACATTCAACTATAATTCCTTAAAATTTAATATGTCATCAGTAACCTTTCATACTAATTTCAAAAAAAAATAAAAACATATTCACATATAATTTTGAAAATTGAATTCAGACACTCGATCGTTTTACAACATCAGAATCATTTAAAAAATAATTTAAATATTGGTGTATCAAATTTGAAATAAACTTTTATTATGCAAATTATATCCAGTGTTCAATTACATGGCCTGAAAGTAATTAATCAATTTATGTATCTGAATTTAAAACCATAAAAATTCAATATTTATGTAATTAAATATTGTGAAAAAAATAAATCAGCTAATAATTAATTAATCAGTTTGGAACATGGAAAGCATCAAATGATTATTTTCATTAAAACATTCAAATAATTGTTACTTCATATTGTTATGAAAATTTGAATTAATTTATAATTATTGTTGTTCAAATGAATATATCCGTGATGTGTATTTCAATGCTTAAAGATTTCCCTAAATTCTTAGGCAAAGGGAATATTTATAATAATTCAATTATTAAATTTAAAGTACCTTTCAGAATAATTTCATAGGAAAAATGGAAGCATATGTACATATAATTTTGAAAATTGAATTCAGATACTCATTTCGCAACATCAGAAACAATTGGAAATTTATGTAACTGAAATAGGGCTATTTTAAATATAAATAAACTTTTATTATTCAAATTATAGCGAATATTTAATCACATAATCTCAAAGTAAATAATCAATTTATGTTAATTAACGAATATTAAATTTCAATCTTTATGTAATTTGATATTGTGAACAAAAGATATTTTTATTGAAACTTTCTAATAATTTTTACTTTATACATATTTTGCTTTAAATTTTCACTTTTCTTCTATTACATTTAATTTATCAATTATCTTTTAACTAATTCTAGAAAATTCAATTTTCAACAGAAACAGTTTTTAATTAATGAGTTCAGAACGTAGGAAGAATTTGATAATTAATTTGATTGAAATATTAGAATAACTTGTATTTATTATTTATCTGAAAAGTTCAATTATTGATAACCTTTCAAAGTAATACCAGTAGAAATTGAAATATATGCACATATAATTTTGAAAATTGAATTAATCTTTATACAATTCACTTTTTTGAAAAAAAATGAATCAGTAAATAGTTAATAATAGATAATTCATCAGTTCATAACATAAAAATCAATCAACGATATTATTTGCATTCCAATATCAAAATAATGTGCATCTTAAATTTTCCTAAAAATTTTAATTATTTATAATCTTTTTAACGAATTCCATAAAAACATAAAACACATTTACGTATAATGTTGAAGATTGAATTTAAATAATTATCTCACAACATCGTAAACATTTGGAAAATTATGAAATTGGAATAGAATTATTTTAAATATAAATAAACTTTTATTATAAAAATCATATCCATTATTCGACTACATAACGATTCCTTCTATACCAAAACGTTACACAAGATGGAGGTTACCTTTTTTAATATGAAGGATTTGAACTTTTATTTCTGAAAACTTAATTTATTTATGAATTTATATTTTTTAAACATGAAATATATAATTTTGAAAATTGAATTCAGATAATCATTTAAGCATATAATCTATACTTTTTATTGAAATATTCAAATAACTTTTACTTTATATTTTTTTTTTCAAATCTGAACTATCATTTCTGACAATTTGAATGATCAATAACCTTCTAAACACATTCCAGAAAATGTAAGTTTTAATAGAATCAGTTAATAATTAGTTAATCAGTTCACAATATAAAAATATTTTGTCATTCAACTAATTTAATTGAGTAGAATATAGCATAGATCGGCCGAAATATAACGCGCATATCATATGACAAAGAACATCTGCGACTGGATTAGAAATGTAGAAAAATTACTGAAATACATTTCATTTTACGCCATGTATTGAGAAAGTCAGTCATAACAACCAAATATTTAATATCTTCAATAACAACTTACACTGAAAGTAATAGTGAAAATAAATAAATCGAAATAATTATCGGAGATCGATAAAATGAGAAATCTACTCTTCTAATTATGTTAGTTTTGATTTTTAAATATAGAGGTCACCCTATGACTTACTATAGCTAACAGAAATTCTTCCTCCATGAAATTACGAGTTTTCATCTATAGGATAACGTTTCAGCAAATATCTTCTGACGAACTTTTATTGAAATTTTATAATTAATTAATGCCTGAGAGCAAAAAATTTATTTTTAACCTGAAAAAAAATTTCACCTCTTTATTCATACTTTTTAACTTAATGAAACATTTTCATGACATGTTTATACAGTAGAATCAAAGCTTGAAGTTTAATGGACAATATTTATAAATACGAAGTGTTTTTTCTTCAATATTTATAAATATTTAAGGACATTACATTGAATATTACATTTTCCAACAGTAGATAACCAACAGTAGATAATCGGAAAATTATAAGAAATATCTCTGTCAAAATTGCCAGCTCTGCGACTGTCTTGCAGTTGTTTTAAATTAAAGGTTGTGTTTGTTTATTTTGATTTGTGAAGTTTTTAAATCTAAATTATTTTAAATGATAAACTAAGAAAATAGTGTAAATTATTATTTATTAAAAAGCTCATAAATTTTAATTGTGTTTCAAGGAGCCTTTCGGAAAAGATACAATTTTTTTGGATTAAGGTACGTAAAAAAGTTGCACTTCTCTGTCATCGCAAGTCAGGTTAAATTGTATGAAGATTAAACATCTTGTAGAAATCGCACCAACCTTACGAAATATCAGAGATAAAAAAATGTCAATAATTTAAACTTTTGTGTTTTTTGTAAAATAATCGTAGTTTCAACTATTATTTACTCAATAAATTGATTTTAATTGTAAGTATACTAATGATAAATTATAATTATCCAGAATTGAGTATTCTAACTTGCTCAGGAGCAATACCAGAAACGATTATTATCTATTGATGGACAAAGTTGTCAAAATCGTACCCTAGACCTGGTCTAATAAAAATGTTTAATACAGCTAATTAATTAATTTCGTGATATTTTTTTCTACAAGAATACTTAATTTAATATGTAAGCTTTATTTAACAATGATCATCTTCCTTTATTTTTAAAAACTGATGCAGTTAAAGGCTGTTGATTTTTTCCCTATCTACTGTAGGGTATCCCCCCCCTTTTTTTTAGTTCGTCTGTGGTAGCAATAAAGTCGATTAATTTTAATTTTGACGTTCAGAATTTAATTATTATTTTTTCGATTGAATATTCAACTTTCATTATTTTGAAAATTTATGTTTTTCGGTTGAAAATTCATTTCTTTCGATAAAAATTGAACTATTTTATTGAAACTCTTTTTTTTTCAGTTCAAAATTTATTTTTTTACTGAAACTATTCTAGTTTTGGTTGAAAATTTATCTTTTTTAGTTGAAAATTCAACTATGCTGTTGAAAATCCCTATATTTTGTTGAAAATTCGCAATTTATTCTCGATGTAAGAGTAAATTCTGAGATAAAACTCACAATTTTGAGATAGTATTCGCAATTATATTTGGAAAACGATTTTCAAATCGTGAATTATCATTTTATGAGACTCGAAGAAAAAACGTCAACATGTTGCGCAACAATCGATTCAAAATAGAACAAAATCTTTTCTTATTTTATTATTTCTTTAGAAAGTTTTCAAATTTGTGTACATTTTTTTTAATTCATCTGCGGTAGCAATAAAATCGACGAATTTTAATTTTGACTTCTAGAATTTTGATGCTAGGTTATTAATTACTACATAATTAAACAAATATTTAATTTTCATCATTTTGTAAATTCATGTTTTCGGTTGAAAATTCATGTCTTTCATTAAAAATTGAACTATTTTATTGAAACTCTTCTCTTCGGTTCAAAATTCATTTTTCTACTGAAAATTCAACTCTTCCATTTTTGGTTATTATTTCTTTAGAAAGTTTTAAAATTATTGTAAATTTTTTTTAATTGGTCTGCGGTAGCAATAAAGTGGATGAATTTTAATTTTGACGTTCAGAATTTAATTATTATTTTTTCAATTGAATATTTAACTTTCATTATTTTGAAAAATTATGTTTTTCGGTTGAAAATTCATTTCTTTCCATAAAAATTGAACTATTTTATTGAAACTCTTTTTTCAGTTCAAAATTCATTTTTCTACTGAAAATTCAACTCTTCCATTTTTTGTTATTATTCCTTTAGAAAGTTTTCAAATTTGTGTACTTTTTTTTTTAATTCGTCTGCGGTAGCAATAAAGTCGATGAATTTTAATTTTGACGTTTAGAATTTAATTATTATTTTGAAAATTTATGTTTTTCGGTGGAAAATTCATTTTATTCGATAAAAATTGAACTATTTGATTGAAATTCTTCTTTACAGTTCAAAATTGATTTTTCTACTAAAAATTCAACTATTCCATTTTTGGTTATTATTTCTTTAGAAAGTTTTCAGATTTGTGTACATTTTTTTTTTAAATTCATCTGCGGTAGCAATAAACTCGATGAATTTTAATTTTGACGTTTAAATTTTAATTCTAAGTTATTAAGTACTACATAATTAGACAAATATTAGAAAAAAATCTTTTCTTATTTTATTATTTCTTTAGAAAGTATTCAAATTTGTGTTCATTCTTTGGGGGAATTTGTGGTCGCAATAAAATCGATCAATTTTAATGCTAGTTTTGTAATTACTACACAATTAGACCAATATTTAACTTTCTTTATTTTGAAAATTAATGTTTTTTGGTTGAAAATTCATTTCTTTCCTTAAAAATTGAACTATTTTATTGAAACTTTTTTTTCAGTTCAAAATTAATTTTTTTACTGAAAATTTAACTATTCCAGTTTTGGTTGAAAATTTCTCTTTTTTAGTTGAAAATTCGCAATTTATTCTAGATGTAAGAGTAAGTTCTGAGATAATACTTAAAATGTTGAGATATTATTCGCAATTCTATTTAGAAAAAGATTTTTAAATCGTGAATTATCATTTTATGAGATTCAAAGACTTGGGGATACGAAACGTCAACATGTTGCGCAACAATCGATTCAAAATAGAACAGAATCTTATTTTATTATTTCTTTAGAAATTTTTCAAATTTGTGTATATTTTTTTTGTTGAAATTTGTCTTTGGTCGCAATAAAATCGATTAATTTTAAATTTGACGTTTCAATTTTAATACTAGGTTATTAATTACTACATAAATAGAGAAATATTGAACTTTCATTATTTTGAAAATTTATGTTTTTCGGTTGAAAATTCATTTCTTTCATTAAAAATTGAAACTCTTTTTTTCAGTACAAAATTAATTTTTCTACTAAAAATTTAACTATTCCATTTTTGGTTGAAAATTTATCTTTTTCAGTTGAAAATTCAACTGTATTGTTGAAAATCCATATATTTTGTTAAAAAATCGCAATTTATTCTAGATGTAAATGTAAATAAAACTTAAAATTTTTAGATAGTATTCGCAATTCTATTTAGAAAATTATTTTTAAATCGTGAATTATCATTTTATGAGATTCAAAGATTTGAGTATAGGAAACGTCAACATGTTGCACAATAATCGATTCAAAATAGAACAGAATCTTATTTTATTATTTCTTTAGAAAGTTTTCAAATTTTTGCAAATTTTTTTTGTTTTGAAATTCGTCTGCGGTAGCAAAAAAATCTATCAATTTTTAATTTGAAGTTTTAATTTTAATTCTAGGATATTAATTACTACATAATTAGACAAATATTAGAACAAAATCTTTTCTTATTTTATTATTTATTTAGAAAGTAATCAAATTTGTGTTCATTTTTTTGGGGAATTTGTTTGTGTTCGCAATAAAATCGATCAATTTTAATGCTAGTTTTGTAATTACTACATAATTAGACCAATATTTAACTTTCATTATTTTTATAATTAATTTTTTTTTGGTCGAAAATTCATTTCTTTCCTTAAAAATTGAACTTTTTTATTGAATCTCTTTTTTTCAGTTCAAAATTAATTTGTTTACTGAAAATTTAACTATTCCAGTTTTGGCTGAAACTTTATCTTTTTTAGTTGAAAATTCAACTGTATTGTTGAAAATCCATATATTTTGTTGGAAATTCGCAGTTTATTCTAGATGTAAGAGTAAATTCTGAGATAATACTTTCAATCAATCTTATTTCATTATTTCTTTAGAAAGTTTGCAAATTTGTCTACATTTTTTTTAATTCGTCTACGGTAGCAATATATTCGATGAATTTTAATTTTGACGTTCAGAATTTATTTTTTATTTTTTCAATTGAATATTTAACTTTAATTATTATGAAAATTTATGTTTTTCGGTTGAAAATTCATTTCTTTCGATAAAAATTGAGCTATTTTATTAAACCTCTTCTTTTCAGTTCAAAATTGATTTTTCTACTGAAAATTCAACTATTCCATTTTTGGTTATTATTTTGAAAGTTTTCAAATTTGTGTACATTTTTTTTTTTGAAATTCATCTGTGGTCGCAATAAAATCGATCAATTTTAATTTTGACGTTTCAATTTTAATGCTAGGTTTGTAATTACTACATAATTCGACCAATATTTAACTTTCATTATTTCGAAAATTAATGTGTTTTGGTTGAAAATTCATTTCTTTCCTTAAAAATTGAACTATTTTATTGAAACTCTTTTTTTTCAGTTCAAAATTAATTTTTTACTGAAAATTTAACTATTCCACTTTTGGTTAAAAATTTATCTTTTTTAGATGAAAATTCAAATATCTGGTTTAAAATTCCTGAATTTTATTAAAAACACTCGAATTTTGTGGGAGAATATTTAATCTTCTTGGTGACTAATTCACCCTTTTGGTTGAAATTTCTTTTAAACATTCAAATATTTGATTGAAAATTCGTGTACTTTCTTAAATATTCATCTTATTGGTTGAAAATTTGAAAGTTGATCTTTTTGGTTGAAAATGAGATTTTTCTTATTTAGAATTTATTTTTTAAACTGGAAATATAACTTCCATTTTTTGCCGAAAATTAATATTTTTTAATAGAAATTTAATCTTGGTTGAAAGTTATACTATTTCGTTGAAATTATTACTTTGTTTTTATTGATAATTAATTTGTTTCTGTAAATTAAACAATTCTATTTTTAGTTTAAAATGTATCTGTTTTTGGTGAAAATTCAACTATTTGTTGAAAATCCGTCTTTTTTTTGTAAATAAGTACTCTCTAATTAGTTGAAATTTAATCCTTTTGGTTAAAAATTAGTTTCTTTGGTTGAAAATTCGATTGTTTTTGGTTTGAAAATTTATTCGACTGACTGAAAATTACCCTACTTTATTTTTGGTAGAAAATTTATCTTTTCAGTTTTAAATGCATGTAATTGGTTGAAAATTAAATTTTTTGTAGATGAATATTCATAATTTTAGTTGAAAATTCATTTTAACTATTACATTTTTTGTGGAAAATTTACCTTTTTCATAGAAATATAATATTGTTCGTTAAAAGATTATCTGTTTAGTAGAAAATTCAACTATTCTATAATATTTTTTGTTTATAATTAATTTCTTCCATTGAAAAAGAAACTGTTTAGTTGAATTTTTTTTTCTATCGATAGAAAATTTGTCTTTTGGATTGAAAAATCCACTATTTGGAAAAAAGTTCATTTTTTTGGTTGAAAATTACTTAATTGTGATTAAAAAATAATTTCTTTGGAGGAAAATTCTTTTATTTTTGGTTTGAAAATTAATTTTTTTAAACTGAAGATGTAACTATTCCATTTTTCGTTGAAAATTTATATTTTTACTTGAAAATTAATCATTTTTGCTGAAAACTCGTTTTTTTTTTAATTTACCTTTCCAACTGCAAATTGAAATATGTATTATATTTTTGGTTCGTAAATTCATCTTTTTTAGTTTAATATTGAATTATTTTGTTGAGAATTCATTTTTTTTTAATTTGATTGTCTCAAATGAAAATTTAATTCTTCTGTTTTTGGTTAAAAAATAATTTTTTTTAATTCGTTTTTTTGTGGTTGAATATTTATTTTCCTGACATTTTAACTGTTCTAATCTTGGTTGAAAATTCATGTTCTTTAAATGAAAATTCATTAATTTTGTTGAGAATGAGTCCTTTTTTATATAAAATTAATCTCTTGGGTTGAAAATTGAACTATTCGGTTAAAAATTCATATTTTTGGTTTGTTTGTTCATAATTTTAGTTAACATCCAATTTCTTTGATTAAAAATTCATTTTTTTGACTTGAAAATATAACTAAACGTGTTTTAAATATATTTAGAAACAAAATTTATTTTGCATTAACATTATTAATCTTCTAGGTGTATGGTTGGTTTTATACCTAGAAGAATTTAGAAATTAGCATATTGTAGCAACCCTGCGATTAAAGCACTGTTTAATGCGAATAATAAGTTTTCTATTACTTTGACTTCTTTTATCATTTAAATTTAGCACCCTTTCCATTTTGAAGCAATGCATTTTCCCGCTAAATTTAAATAATATAATTATTATTAATAAAAGTAGCAATTTATTCTAGATGTAAGAGTAAATTCTGAGATAAAACTCACAATTTTGAGACAGTATTCGCAATTCTATTTAGAAAAAGATTTTTAAATCGTGAATTATCATTTTATGAGATTCAAAGATTTAGGGATACGAAACGTCAACATGTTGCGCAACAATCGATTCAAAATAGAACAAAATCTTTACTTATTTTATTATTTCTTTAGAAAGTTTTCAAATTTGTCTACATTTTTTTTAATTGGTCTGCGGTAGCCATAAAGTCGATGAATTTTAATTTTGACGTTTAGAATTTAATTATTATTTTTGCAATTGAATATTTAAGTTTCATTATTTTGAAAATTTATGTTTTTCGGTTGAAAATGCATTTCTTTCGATAAAAATTGAACTATTTTATTGAAACTCTTCTTTTCAGTTCAAAATTGATTTTTCTACTGAAAATTCAACTATTCCATTTTTGGTTATTATTTCTTTAAAAAGTTTTCAAATTTTCTACCAAAAAGATTAATATCGTACCAAAATTATCAATTTTCTACCAAAAAGATTAAT